>PQWD01004963.1:0-50733 GCA_019425675.1 Leucinodes orbonalis | reverse complement strand
ATGTGTGCATGAAGGTTTCCTCACTATATTTTCCTTCACCGTAAGAGCGTCGAATAACGTACATATATTTTCGAAAATTCGAAAACACATTGATACGTGTCGGGATTTGAACCTCAGCCCTACCGGTAGGAAGGCGATAGTCCACACCATTGAGCCACCGACGCTCTTTAATCATAATTAAGCACTAATCACTACATAGTATAAACAAAGTCGCTTTTTCTGTCTCTCTATATCCCTATGTATACTTAAATCTTTAAAACTACCTGATATTCATGCGGTTTTTTTGTAGGAAGTGTGATTGAAGAGGAAGGTTTATATGTATAATAACATCTATTAAATAGTGGAGAAATACTGTTATTTTGGAGTTTTCTAATGTAAGGTCGTAAATATATTTTTTCTCGTGCGATGCTGAGACGGCTCGGCTAGCTTGTGCTTGATATGATGTGCGGGAAGATCTGTTCACTACAGCGGGACGTTATAGGCTAATTTGTGATCCTGAAGCGCTATTTACAAACCTATCGAATAGTTTGAAACATCCATACATGAAAACTCTGCATCGTTAGTATGAGCAACCATAGGTTATTTATAATCAAGAACCATGTACATTTGCATAATCTTTTACCAAAATTATAATTTTCTTGCTGCAAAGCGTGAAAATATTCCGACACTAATTTGGCTAAGTCGTCTACGGTGTACGAAAAGATGCAGAATAAGTAATAAGTACCTACTAATTTAAGATACTCATACGAGTCTTTGTGCGTAGATTTGTATATTAAAATCTACGCACAAAAACTCATAGTATCTTAGTCCAGCAGTTCTAAATGGCAAGACCTTTATTCGTCGGTTTATTATGCTGTACCATCAGGGTCAATGAGACTTGTTTGCGCCCCGACAAATGTAGTATGAGACTTTTTTTCTTAACTTACCGTCATGTTTGGGATACCTGGGTCTCAATCGAACTGTTGGCTACGACCTTCATCACCCCATAGCCATGTTGTATGGCAAAGCCTTATAAAATTTATGCACTTACATGAATATATTAAAATGCCATATTATAACACATCATACATAGTTTTAAAACTCATTCATAATCACCAATATAACCAAAACTCGTTCAATGTGGCCGTCCTCATAAAGTTAAAATAGTGAAAGTACATATTATTTTTCAGTTGGAATTAGCATTCCTACTCGTATAGCTCCTGTCGCATACAACGAACACGGTAAATGAGTTACAATATAAAAACAAACCCATGATTTTACGAGAGCCGTCGCATAGGGTCCTTTAGTGGAGAGCGGCTTTGATCGCCGCGGTAATGGCCCCGGACCACATTCGTGGAAACTTTACGGGACACTGACCCACTTCTGAACGACTACTAAAAGTAATCTATAATAGAACCCTCGTCTAAGGAGCAACGTATCAGTATCAAGGAATATTGTCTATTTATAAGTGCAATATGCGAGGGACGAAGCGCTAGTCTCCGGTTTCGGATCACGAAAAGAATGGCTGAGCCATAAAACCAACAAACTAGGTGCTTGTAGTTATTGTAACTATGAAGTAGGAACTCAGAATTCTTATTGATTTCTCTTATATCGAGTAGGTAGTAAGATTTAGGAACAGTCAGATCTGGTGACAGTTTGAACCGCTTTTCGGCCTCTATATTGAAGCAGGAATCGACGGGAAGGCATAGCTTCAAACTAGAACGAGTATAAGAAACCGACCGTGACACTTCGTACAAAAAAAGTCTCATAAAGTCAACTCAATTTTACAATATGACCTTCTCGAAGATACACGCTTACAACCTCTGGATTGTACGATATACGATCTAGACTCAACCTTTGACATCTGTTTCGGGTGTCGGGCGCAGTGTCGCATTGGTGGAGAATAATTATTGTTTATAGATATTAATATCCATGTTGTGCCCATACAATATCAGTTGGAAGTTCTGAACTCGAAGTTGTAGACGAATATGTGTACCTGGACAAGTAGTTCAAATGGATAGGTCCTTCGAGCAGGAGGTTTCGCGTCGAATCCAATTAGGATGGGCAGCGTTCGGAAGTTAAGGGAGATTTTTCGTCCAAAATACCTCAGTGTCTGAAGACGAAAGTCTTCGACCAGTGTGTGTTGCCGGTTATTACATACAGAAGTGAAACGTGGTCGCTTACTAAGGGCCTCTTAAATAGGCTTAAAGTTGCTCAACGTGCTATGGAAAGGCTATGTTAGGTGTTTCCCTACGCGATAAGATCCGGAACACGGATATCCGTAGGAGAACTAGAGTGACCGACATAGCCCACAGGATAAGCAAGTTGAAGTGGCAGTGGGCAGGGCACATAGTGCGTAGAACCGATGGCCGATGGGGTGGAAAGGTTCTCGAGTGGCGTCCGCGTAACGGAAAACGAAGCGTAGGCCGACCCCAACCAGATGGTCTGATGATCTGGTTAAGGTGGCAGGTAGCAGATGGATGTCAACTGCAAGGGATCGGTCCGCGTGGAAATCAAGGAGGCCTTCGTTCAGCAGTGGACTTTTAGGTTGTAATGATGAATTATTGTTTATCAGTTGTTGGTCTTAATCAATGCCGCCATATCACGGTCGAGCGTATCACGTATCATCAGGTGAGGTGATCGTACACTTTGTAACATAAAAAAGTCTTACAAAGTCGACTTCAATTTCACAATGTGACCATCTCAGAGATTCTAACCATAACATACTATAGAGATTATGGTCATAATCTCTGCAAGCATTGAGGAAGATCTAATGTGGATATTTTTATAATTTGAGTGATATACCCAAACATTTATTTGTGTATGCATTTAAATACTTTTGTTACAACTAATTCAACGATTGCAACGTGAATGATTCGTGTTCCACAATTAGTCCAATTGCTAATGTTATATGGCCGAAACATCGTAAACTGTGTCGTAAACATTTAGTTTATAAAATATAGGTTGAGATATATTTCTGGAACATTTTACGCGTCGGTATTACATAACCGAAGCAAATGCGAGATCTAAAGCTTCATTATCATAAGCTTGTAAGACTCGTTGAAGGAAATTGGCATTTCGTACCAATGTTGACGCGATTCGATGGTTATGTTAAAGCAACACGAATTTTCGTTTTATCTTAGTGTGTTAACATATTTTTAAATAAATGTAGCTTTATTTTTTGATTACATTAAAAATCTTAATAAATATACAATGATATCTTTCCGATAATCTTATCTTTTTTATAGGTATACTAATATGAAATGCAAACAGCACTTGAAATCGAGATTATTTCTTTTTACATCGGTAATCCGCACTGCCAACATTTGCAAGCCTGAAAATCTTCTGGAACGGAAAGCAATATTCTCCGATATTACTCACTGATCCGCCTGTCACCTAGATAACATTGTAATGTAACACAAAATCGGATGTTATTATAATTAACGAAACAAAATGTTTTACCTGTTTAGCTTTGCGGCATTAAACGCGTAAGAAATATTAGGCTCTATTCGAGTTACAATGAATCCGACTTATGCAAGTCGATGCAATATGAGTGCATTGTGTACAAACGTTCCACATTGACCCACAAATAGCCGCGTGCGAAGGTACGACCTTGCGGTCTGAAAAGGCCAATCAAAGTTATGAGCTATTTCCTTCCCGTATAAAAGCAAGCTACTGATTTACGAGGGACGCGCTCGGCTATAAATAATATTGTCCAACAATATACTACAGTACCTTGATGGTTTGCTGAATATTGCACTAAAATTTAGGCGAGTTAATCCAAATAGGCTTATTCGATATGTCTTCAATATATAATATATATGTTCTACTCGTATACAGTAACGTATTATTACGAGCGTGGCGTGAAATAAGCTTGCTTGGTAGTGATGGATCACCATTGGAGACGAAATCAAACATCGTTATACCTTAATACTGTTTACTAACTAAAATATCTTGCTGCTACTAATGCAATAACGACCTTTATGTTGTTGTTATGCCTACTAGTAGGTAAGTAAATACGAGTATAGTAATAACAGACGATAGAAGCGTCCGTGGTCTTCTCGACCGAGCCAAAGTTGAATGTCATATTGTTATTTATCGAGTTATCAAAGACCAAAGCTGTGAAACGATGACGCCAAAGAGCGATAACCATCTTAATGAAATATTTAAATTGTAATACAGAAAACTGTCGTCAGGAGTTGGAAGCGGTATGCAATGAACAAATAAAGTTCACTCGAGTGGAAAGAGGAGTTGCAACTAACCATTTAAAGTTAGTCTAGGCGGTTGAGTGCAAGGTGAGGTGAGAAAACGCAGTGTGGACTGGGGCGGGGTCAAGGGGGGATGGACACCATTGGCACTAGCACTTCCAACAATGATAAAGTTGTACTGAAACTAGCTGGAGGGGCGTAACTTAAGCGGCCACAGTTCAGCGTTGCAAATTTTAATATTGGGATGTACCTACATTGGAGACATGCTCAGGATTTCCCAAGCAGTAAATTGAAATTGCCGTTCTTGGACAGTATGGCCTGTAATCTATTTGTAGTATTGTTATAAAAACCGAAGATTTATGTTATCCATATACCTGTTTGACCGTGGAGTCTTCGCCGTGTTTATATTTAAGGCAAATTAGATCCTACACAAGAACCTATTATTAATTTGCCCTTTGTAGAACTGCAATGTAGGTAGTTGAGTTGTATCTACCTAAATCAAGTACAGATAGCAATCGTTTAAAATAATGTCCTAAATATAATTGGCTTTTGCTAAACATAAACAGTGTTTTGAGCTGAAGGTTGAATTTTGAGTGAATAGTGTGACGTTTTCATGTCACAATCAACGGCACGGTGTGTATTTTTCAAGATCACTATTATATCATATCACATGAGTTGCTGCTTGGTTAATTTAGTTCATAAAATTGTAAGTATAATCTGTGTAATATTATGTGTTTCTTTTGTACATAACTTTGTACATGTAAATAAATTATTGACTATAATAATTATCAAACTATTTAATCAACTTAACTTCGCCTACAAACACTAAATTAGATCACAAATACGAATAGTGGAAGACATAACCGGAAATATAAAATAAATGGGCCTAAGTATACCCCACTCGAGACTCTGAAGTTCGGCTGAACGACAAGATGGATGGCATCGCACAGGTTACGTTGCAACCGACAAACTTGTTCTATGTCATTACGAACTAACTTGCGTTGGATATCAGTATCTATTTGTTGTTTATATACGCTGTTCGTAATTACATTCCGTTGTTATTAGTTGATGCAATTAGGATGTCAAAATCATAGTCATTAAAAACTGCGTTTTAGCTAAATGTTTCCACTACAATTTTGATTTTGTATATTTTATATGGTAGATATAACAACAAATACATGACGTGCATTTTATGAGTTGGAATTTAGAATAAACTGCATAAAGAATCAAATATTGGGAAAAAGTAATATACGTCCTATAGTATTTTAAAAAAGTAAGGGGATACTTTTAACAAATTTCACTATAGTATATACGAAATGAGGGTACAGGAATCGCCTCACTTAATATACCTTAGTAATTGTTGTTAGTAGACTCTTATTCATGAAATAAAAGCACCTTTTATTGTTATCTAATTAATACAGTTCTATGGAACGGATCTAAAATATGTAAATATATACGAGTATATCTCCACCGAATTATCCATCCATAACTAAAAATTTAAATAGCGGTAAAACTTGATACACTTTGAAAAATTGCGGTAATGTTACTGACGTAAAACAATCCTTCTCTGGGGACTGGACATTAATATAAGCAATTGCTTTATCAGATGTGCACCTGCCGCCGAGCTCCCTAAGTACTATGCGATAAGGGTAAAAGCAGGAGTTTCCTTATATTTTATTGAAAATGACATTTTTGGTGCCCACAAGATATTCTTTTAACATAGAATAATGGCGAAATCTATGGAATGAATACACTGAAAGCGTACATCTTGGTTTTAATAAAGTTGGGTCAATTATTTTCGCGTCTAGGTGTTGTTTTACTTTTGGAGCAATTTTAACGTCTGTAATGTCATGACAGAAGTTGGCCTATAATATGGAGTAATTAGTTGACACATACATTTTCAAGCTAAGGTGTAGTAAGGTATATTTCGTTAGGAGCACCTGTTCGCACTTTTTTCATTTTAAAGCATTCACACCTACTTTTATTATGACCATGGTATAACAACAAGGCTAAACCATTGTTACATTACCATAGGAACAACATATGAGCAACAACGACCTTTTAAAATTATAAATCATTTTTAAGATCACCCAAGAACATGAAGCAGCAGAATTAAGTAAGTTAAAGATTTCGTTAAATCTTTAACTTACTTAATTCTAAACAGGGTAAGCGAAAAAGATCCAAGTGCCCTCAGAGCCACACCTCGTGCCGCTCCACAATTCTATATTTATACATCTATATTGGTATTGATATAATAAGCCGGCGAAGGCACGTGTCGCTGAAGGGTTGTGTCAACAGTCGACAAGTTTTACTATTCTGTAAACATTGTCGTGCGAGTAACCTTGTTTTACCTATGTATAAAGTTGTTAGTGTAGTGAAATGTCTTACCTTGTCTTAAATAATGTAGACTGTAGGCGTACGAGTAACATTATGGGATCAAGCAACTAACTGTAGCAGTGCTAGGTTAAAATTGGGAATTGATAGTCTTACACATTATTTGTAGATTTTTCAGTTCTTACGTTTTATTAAGATTGAAACCGACTATGAACGCCGTTCTATTACATACGAGTATTAATCATTGGATTTAAAAGTATTTATTATAAAGAGTACGTAGTACTTATTTCTGTATTTAAAAAAAATAAGATATTGCCATTTAAAAAAGTTAAGATTTGCCATGTAGTGAAAATTTACTTCATTACAGTTTTCTTGCATGTAGGTTTTCCGACATTTTGCATGGAAATCTATAAAGACAACCTATTTTATTATTTGAAAAAAAAACCATATATCCTATCTCTTAATTACTATGCTACTTTTACCTGGTGGGAGATCAGGGGATCAAATTACATTATATACCCAATTAAAGCGCTTTTTTTCAAAGCACCAAAATTAATATTTTTAGTTTGCTATTTTAATTGTTTTTTATTATATTTTTGTATATTTTTTGACGTTCATAAGTGCTTTTTATAAGCCTAATTTGAAATAAATAGTTTTGACTTTGACTTTAAAAAAATAAACACTCGCACTACTAACTACTAGATTTTTGCCCAGTTTCTAATTATACCAAAACATCACATAAAAAGGTTTATAACACATTTTGCGATCGGCCAAAAGAAGCTTTAACCTGTTATGTGGATGTTATGCGTCAATTAGAGTAAGTGCTAAATCATGTCTGGCCAAGGAACTGGGACGAATGTAGGCCGATAATTTTGTGGAATATGTCATTCCTTGTCTTGTCGCTGGGACGATGTTCATTTTCCCTCGGCATTATTATATTTGGTGAATAAATAGACTGTCTTCTTTAATGGTTATGGATTATACGGCATAACATTATTTCATATAAATGGCACCGTAAATTAAGTACAGCATAAAAATTTGTACGCGGATGGTTGACAAACCCTTATTTATATTTCCCGTAAACCCTCTGGTTTCCTTCCACTATATTAGGTAAGGGAAATATTACCATTTCTTTTAAGTACTGAAACTCTATAATGGATACAAAACTGATAAAATGCGTAAAGCTGGTCAATTATATTAAAAATAGATTGTTTCTATTTAGGTTTAAGTGTAAAATGTAAAATGGAGTCATTTGAATACAAATGACTCCATTTTTAACTTTTATTATTTTCGGTATATTGGCTTAATTTACTATATTAGTTAAGCAGATTTAATCCCAACTACATTAGGACTTAAAAATAAAAAAATACTAATTTTTGACTAATGACCATAATAAGTCACATTATTAACATTATGTGGGGTTCCTTAATAATAGTCAAAATTAAATGATTGCCATTGTAGTGGAGATTTTATTATGATACTTGCTTTATTCTTAAATAAGGATCATACAAAGGCGTTACTCGTATTTCACTAATAGGCTAACAACTTTATTGTATTAGACTCACTCTGCTCCATTTTTTCCGCCCCTGTGTAGCATGCCCGCGCGTGCCATCTCACTCCCACGACCTGCAAAAAACACCATCCATTAACGTCGAGACGCTCACGAGCCTTTTACGCATCCTTACACTCACTAAATACGGTTTTGGAACACCCTTATTTATTAGACAGATGATCAGCCAAATTATATTACCGGTTTCCTTAACCTGGTAATTTAATTAAAGGTATGCTACCTTCATTGACGCAGTAATGACTTCTCAAAGTGAAAATATAACGTATATTTAATTTAAATTTAAATAATGACTATGCAATCACTTTTTATTTCAGGTAAACTTTGTGTCTAATTACATATAATATTTGCATCACCTGCTTTTTCATTATTCAGTACTATATAATATATAGCTAAATATTGGTACAATGACCGTCCCTTTATCGATCGTTAAAGTCTACTACACATACAGATCATAAGTATCATAACAGAGTGGAACAAACTCCACTCAAGGTAGCCATGGATGACCAGCGTCATGGCCCCTTTGAAGCCTTAGATTTAACTTATAAATTAAAGAAAATTACTGTAATTTGGTACAGAAATAAACGTTTCTTTGTGATATATATTGTTGTGTAATCTATACTTTTATAATATTACTTGCTAAGGTTTCACAATTTCCATCAGGAAATTTTACAAGTAATCTTAAAATGGTTTGACAAAAACATTTTTGACACCGCTCGAAAATATCGACTCGGTTACTGAGTGAGATAATAAATAATCGTGACATCGTTGTCGACACGCTTTTGGATAAAAGCAGCAGTTTAACAATTTAATCAGCGAGCTATTTACGAAAGCACTTGATGGATGGCCAGTTAAGAATATTTCACGTCGAAGCCATTGCAGCGTCTAAATTGCGACATCTACTGCGATAGGTACACAATGAGGAGCGCTGATAAATTTATAGGAAACTTCGAGGCTATTCGTCTCTCCAAATTAAAAGGAGGAAGGAGGAAATCTTAGCGAACCGGTTAACAATATATCGCAAGGGATTTGGTAGCCAAAAACATAAATAATTTTGGTAAATGGGAGCAAAGAAAAAACACCAGCTTTTGTCGTGGTAGGTACTAAAATTACAAGAGCAATAAGTAAAACCAAGGAATAAAAGGACATAAACATTTTAAACTTAAATTTTGACATTTACAAAAGAATCGACAAAGGGATTAGCTATAACATTGCTAATATAAAGGTTTTCATGAAAACAAGTGCTAACAAGAAAAACAGCTCTACAGTGTTGTTATAAATCAAAGAATATTTAGTCAAGTATATTTTATATTACAGCAGCCCATAATTATGGTCCTTAATTATTAAAAGAAAAACGACTCATATTTTTGATTTGACCCCTATCAATTAAACTTAGCAATAATATTTACCAAAATAATTATATTATATTGTGTTTTGTTCATCCAGTAATATATGTATTTATAATCATATTTCCCGTATTGCTCATGTTGGTTACATAAAATTCTTTAAAATATTAGAAATTCCACAACATGACCCTAATAGTAAAGGATCGATTACAAAACGCGATATTATGATACATAATATGATACATAAGTTTGTATGCATTAAATTATAGTTGTTGACCACTTTAAGGCATAATATCACACATAGGAACATACAAGTAGTATCACAGGTACAATAAAACAAAATCTTTGCTAATAGTACGAACATTTTGTAATCTGTTAGTGTTATAATATGATTATATCTCTCGCGTGGTTTTACACATTAGTAAATCGCTTGGACTTGTAAAAAGCGTTATGTACATGGCAATATGAAGTTTTAAGTGTATTACGAGGGCTGTTAGTCGCCGGTTTCATTTGGTAATACACGTAAAGAGCGAGTGATAATTCGGCCGGACACGCGATCCCTCCATTAGCGTAGTACTTGTCCGCGAGCTCTGCACAATACTGTTTTACACCGATACGTGTATTTTGAGTTCCTAGTATACTGCAACGAGCTTTGTTTGATTGGGTGTTGCAGATATCAGAAAACCTTGCGTTATTACCTTAAAAAAGTAAAGCGTAAAGCTTGTAGTATGGACACAACAACGGATAAGAATACTTATATAAGTAATATACTTTTTTGTATAAATAATATAAAATGAAACATATATAATGATAGACATAGAAACAGATTGTATTGGAAATATTCATGCACACAAATGTTTGTACTGCCCGGGGATTGAACCCGGAACCCTTTGTGTAGTAGCCGACGTCTTCACCATTACACTAAATGGATCCTCATTACACCAAATCTTTATTTACCACGCTTTGACTTTTTGATTTATGAAAACAGTGCTGTTACCATCCGAGCACTTTTCCGGAATCTAAATTTCTCACGGTATAATTTTGCATATGGATAAATGGATATTTGAGAATGTTGCTCTTTTTTCAACGTAAACGATTGCTTAGCAATTTAACTACAATCTTGACTTGGGTGTGTAGAAACTAGAAGATGGAATTTAATTTTTATACACGGCATGAATACTTAATAGTAGATTCATATTTTTCGAGATTAGTTTTCTAATGGTCCTATATAAATTTATTTTATGTATTGGTAATTTCCTCAAGTATCGTGAGCAAAGTCATTATATTATATTATAGGTATGGATATCTTCGACTTATTAAACTTTAATAAGAACAGTTCAAATGTATTCCCTTTTATAACTATAGGTGGCTTATAGGCAATTGCTATTCAACAGTCAGTCACTCACTGTCTAGTGGGTTAACTGCTCGTTGTAAAGATTCGTATTTAAATGCTTACCCTGACATTCGATCGGGGGGTCGATGTTGTTGATTCTTTTGGTTCATTCCACTTTTCTGTAACAAAGGACGCAGGTTGTTAGAACAATTTCTCTCTTTAAAAGGTGGTATTATGAGAATGACCTAAAATCGAATAAAATAAAAGCTGACGTAAGATTATGCGATTTTCACCCCTTAGTATGTCAAAATCCACTAAAATAACTTATAAATAATTAAATGTTTGATCGATAAAAGTGCCACATGGAAGGACTGTTTTGTCTTAAATTCTCTTCTATGTGCGTACATATTTGCAGGTATTTTAACTAGTCTACTCCAAAAAGGTAATGAAACGTTGGTAAATTTTTAATTAAACGTAAATATCCACTGACTCCAGCGCCATCTAGCCCGAAACTAAGCATTCGCCTGTAATATATATACTAAACAACGGATAAATATACTTATATACTTTTTTGTAAATATTTACATATTATACATAGAAAACACCCACACCAATACAGAAAACAGACATGTTCATGCATACAAATGTTTGTATTGTCCGGGGATCGAACCCGGCATTGGTGTAATAGCCGACGTATCAACCTAGAATATTATTAGTAATACCTTGTTATATTTACTCTGAGACCATTACACTATATGGGTCGTGAAAAGGTATTTTCATGTTTTACTATTTATGTTGTAATTGTTTCTGAATACTTTGTCTGTCTGTCTCAGTATGTTTTTTTTCATGTTCAGGACTGCTGGAAGAAATTTCATTTTGAATAAGCAGTGCCTTTGTAATTTTTCAACCATATAGTTTTTACTATTTGTATGTGTGCATAAACAATAAATAATTAAATGAATTTTACTTATTTACTAGAATGTTATGAATATTTTTATTTTAAGTAAATAACGTAGGTACTCATAAAACTTTATGACCTCTGAGCTATCGCGGATGGAAAATATAAAGCATATAAATAAATAAACAAACTCCAATCCCATCTAAATCTCGGTATGGACTATGGTCACCAGATTAGGTTTTATGTTTCAATAAAATATTACATCGTGCTTTACAGTGCATAATACTCTCCCCAGGCCTTCCAAAAAATAGAAGCGGTCAAAAATAAACATCGTCATGCAGTGCAAAGCTCCGATTGATTGCCCATTTGAAAACCATCATATGTACGCTGAACCTCGTATAGCCAGCCAGCAGCTGAATTTGTACTTAAAAATCGGAGTTTTGAATGGGATTGTTAATCTTTGCATCGTTCTTTAATTTTTAGGTCAAAATTTCGTTTTATGTTACGAGAAACGTACTTTGGTTAGGGCTATTAATTTACGTTAAAATTTAAATTTGCGAGATTTAACAATATTTTTCATTAATATTATCATACTTTTCTATTGCCTAGGAATGTTACCTACATAAGTTACTTAACATGAAATTAATATTTTCTCTCTTATCTATCCTTAAGAAATATTACTAATTATCGCATTTTGATTTTATGTATTAAATGTGTAAGCATTAAGAACCGCGTTGTTATAAATGACTATTTAAAAAAAAAAAAAAATGTCAAACGAGTACACAACAAAACACGGTGTATGATCAGCACAAAACGAACAACTATAGTTTTAATATAATTCAAAATCCGTTGCAGACAGCACTCTGCTGGTACGAGAATGCCTGGGACTGATCAATAACCGAGAGGTGCCAAATCTGATGGACAGACTATTAGTTGGCAGTATGCTTTAACCAAATCCCGGAATCTTTGGTATAAATTCCCGTTTACGATCACATATAATCGCGGCTTTCCACGTCACCTGTGGCTGTAATAAAATATTTTACAGCCGACAAAACAGCCGACACAAAGTTTTTGACGGACCTTTTGGGCAATAAACTGTGTATAATTTCTGTTTCTGGTTCTTACCGGTTTATCTTTTATAATTTATGTGTTCATAACCTCTTTAGTGCTGCGTAAATTATAAAAGAATGAGCAGTACTAGGGATGTTGTAAATTATTTTTTTTTTAGAAATTTTGCAATTTATTTGTTACCTGAATTAAGTTTGTGTACTGTTAAATAAAACCCTGAGTTGCGTTAAATTATTCAATGACTTAAATAATGTATGTGTCTGTAGGTAGTTTTTATAGACACATGCCATTTCACAATATAAATGCTGGAGAGGGCATTTATTAAGTTGACGTAAAAGCAGTCACGTATTACGTAGAATTGATGACTGTTGGATCATACAAATTCTGGAGTGGAGACCGCGGCTTGGAAAGAGACCGCGGCTTACCAAGGACCATCTACAGGTTTGATAGACTGACGATTTGCAAAAGATCGCAGTTGGAGGCTTGATGAGGAAAGCGGTGGACTAGAACAATTGGCGCAAATTGGGAAGATGTATGTCCAGCAGTGGACTGCTATAGATGCAAAAGAGACATTGAAAAGCAAGCATAATGTTTTTATGATTATTATCATCATTTACACATTTTGTTGCAATTGTTGTTGCAATTCGTTCAAAATTAACAAAATAAGCATGTTGTTGTTTGAATTTAGCCCGATCGTATTAAAATTGACATAGTTACATACAAACTTTGGTTTTCTTTAATTGTAATAGTATTTTCAACCCTTTTTTATTCCTTTGGGGAAAAAATTAATCAAAATCTTTTCTTATCTACATGTATGCCAAATTTCAGTCTGATCTGTCCAGTGGTGTGCGTTGATAGATCATTATGCCAGTCACCTTTGAGTTACATACATTTAAAAAAATATTCCGTTGATTAGGTGGCTTTTAAGCAATCGTGCTGATAACAAAGTTCCCATTGATTTTAGGAATCCAAATACTATAAAAAGTACATTTTGTCACTTGTACAGACATTGTTAGAAAGATTCGGTAGCTTTTGAATCCGAGTGCTGGCACGTTCACGTGAAAACTTTAACGCTGTTGCAAAATAAACACCATGGTCATGTAAACTATCCCTACACTGTGAACTGCCGAATAAAAACTAGATCTCTCAATTTCATAGGCCCGAGTGGAACAATGGAAAACATTTTTTCATTTCTATTGCGAGCCGTAGCCGTTTTCGATACAGAGTTATGAAGGAGAACAGGAATGTAGATAATTTACAGCAGCAGTCGGAACAAAAGCATCTCCGGCATGCGACCTACATCCTGCAGCCCCATTCGATATAAACCAACTATAAAGCAACATCCCCACTGCACGTGGAGGGGAACGGCTAATATCACATACGTGCTCGTTCACCTCACGGTATTAGTTAGCATTATCAAATCTTATGCGAAACAGAACAAAGCGGTAACATATGAGCGACCTTACGAATGCTACTTATTTCTTGGTTAACAGTTGGAAACTTAGGGATTGACTGTGTTGTACTTACCTCCGCGTACATAAATTATGTCAACTAATGACATGTTCAAGTCATGAACCCGCTGATGAGAATAGCATTCAAAATATATTATCATAAAACTTTAAGTTACAAATTTTCAACAAATGCTTTAGACAGATTTGTGAAATTATAAGACATACGTTTGTATTTAAAATTCACGACAAGAATGCAGGCATTTTACTTAGAAAAAGAAAAGTCTTTATATCATATTATTTGATCAGATTAGGTTTAGTGTCTTGAATTTTTATATTTCAGGCTTGAGTGGTCCAAACAAGTTATAAACTGGGTTTTTTGAAGATTTTTAAACTTAACTAATTTAATTGAAAAACAAAATATTTTTTTAAATATTTATATATTCGTCCGTTCAGCCTCTTTTAAGCACAGTGACTTCCTCTTAAGGTATTTCTTTATTGGTTTTCGCACATAATAATAAAGTCTTAGTGAGCCAACTAATTTAAAATTAAATATCAAAAAGAAAAAAATGTATGCGACTTTTCTTTAGCTTCTCATTTATAGATACGATATCTCCGCATGTACTTACGTAGTATGGTTTCCAAATATTTATTGAAGAGTTTGTTCATGAAGTATAAACACTGCTTAACTTCAAAAATATATAACTAGTTAATGGATTCGCGTTCAATGTAACAAAGGAGATTACTAGAGAACCAGTCCGTCCGAGGAAAATGTGAAGTAGTGAAATACATTATAGCCGTGCCTTTTTCTGAAGAATACCACTACATAATTTTTTAATCCATTATCTTCCAGTTCATCGATGTAAATTACAGCTATCAGCATAATGTTATGAGCGTATTAAAAGCAAATATATAACTTAATACTAATCACGCCGAAAAAACGACTAACGAATATCCAAAAAGATAGCATTACTTAATATGACTAAATTATAGGACGCCGTTTAGTTTTACAAGATTACCTTTATGGTCTCAAGATCAAAATAAGTACATTAAAACGCTACGATAAGCAATAACTTAGTTTGTAAAGTAAGTAATTAAATACGGTTAGTAGCATACTTTGGCAAATGTGGTGAGATTTCCCAGGACAGGATTCCATTTTTGATTGTATATTACAGCATGAATTTTAACTAGTGTTTCACTACACATTTGATACTTCCTAAGTCATAATATCGATTGTAATATTTACATAATAATAATTCCAATATTTACTATAAGCACGAAAGTTTGTAGTAATAGATGGATGGATGTTTGTTACTCTTTTACGCAAAAGCTACTGAATAGATCTTAGTTAAACTTATAATCATATAGCTCATATATCAGAACAACAATAAGGCTACAATTCACAAAATAGTTATTGTCCTAAATGTATATTTCGTACAATAATTATTTTGTATAATTTGTTTTTGTATAATTATTTTACTTGAATAAATAAGTATTTGGTTATTGCTTCTTGTAGCTTGGACATTGAACCACCATATATAATAATTATTTTGGAAATGTTAAAATAATGTGTCTATTTCAGTTTGTCGACACATTTATATAAGATAAAAGAACATAGTAAAGCTAACAATTTCAATATCAGTTTTTGCGTAACGTTACGACTGCAAATAAATAATTAAATTTTTGTTATTTATGTTACCAATGTAAAACATAGAGAACAAATGGAACTAAAAAATCACGGATAAACTAATTTATTCAGTAAATACTATTATTGATCATAGATCTTACAATGATATACCAGATATTAGTAATTCAATTCATTAATATATGTACTAAATTTACGAAAACTAGATGTTCGGTATAGACATATTTATTCGACATACTCGTATTTAAATCGCGTAGAGCAACGGCGTATAATGAGGTGCAAATTAATGTCTTCATGTAAGCTACATACCTCATTCAACGCGTGTCAATCCTGTTTAATTACTCACGGCTTACGCGTTGGTCTAATAATAAGGATACATTAATTTTTATTTATATTAGACACGCGGTACCGTGCCAGGCCAAGTTCAAGTAACAGAACTTGCGAGCAGCACTTTGATCCTCTCATAGCTCAAAATCTAATATAAATAAACGAAAGTATACGAAGTGATTAATATAAACAGTGAAAAACCCAAAATTAGTTAATTGTTGTATTATCTAAATATTCGTGTCATATTGATATCACATCTATCCAAGACACTTGTTGCAAATAACGTAGTTTTTTCGCAACTCGCAACATTAAATAAACACAGATAGACTTTACAGTTATTGTGATCACAGGGTATCTGAAAATCCCGACACAGGAAGAAAATACGAAGTTTTAAATTTATCGCAATTTAACCCAATAATTGGGTTCTTATTTGCTGTTGCAATCAAATATCACATTGTAGTGACAATAATTCCACAAGTTATCATTAGTCTATTGATCAGCGAAACCAAAATAGCTTTCAATACAGTGGTGCTGTATTGAAAGGCGTATGTATTTAAACTAGTATTACTTCGAGCAAAACAATGAAGGCCGATGTGAACGGTGTTAAGCCCTCACGGGGCGTCCCGCTGCGCGTGTCCCAGTTCCCGACAATGGAATGGGCTATTAGAGTTGACCATGTGTGTTAACCAGTTTAGCTCCTGTTGCTTGTTTTAACGCCGCTGTGGTTGGGAAAAATAAAATTCAAACGGAATCGGCATCAGCGAGCTAGGGGTGCACCACAGCTCCTACTTGTTTCCGCACGGTTTGGTTGTCTTAATTAACACTCTAATGGATATGTTAAAGTATTACAGGATTTTGAATATGAACTAGATGTGTGAATAAATATCTCCATTTATTTTTATTATTAAAAATCTAGTACATTATCTTTACAGGCAGTTTTAGTATAAATCTAACGATTTTGGACGTGGTCATTGCTCTAAGACGAATGCTCCAATTCAAAAAGATGTTTTATTTATAGCTTTCTTTAAATGTCCTGGTGGACTTAGTTATTGTTAGGAGGACTGTTTTTTAATGTATCGTATCATATTTTAATCCTTCTCTTGGTTACCACGCATACGATTCAGTCCTTCAGTCAGGAGAAAAAAAAAGTAATTTAACCCTTGTTCCTGCTACAATAGTCATGTGTTATTGCTTTGTCCTGGGCTTAAGAGTGGTAGTGTTATTGGATACTATGACTTATGTCACAGTTTCGGAAACATGAGATCCATGTTTTTGGAATGCTGGTAAATTATACCTATACGACAGTTCCGGTATCTAGTTTGAATAAATAATTCATTAAATTAAACAAAACTCCCAAACATGAAATATAAAAAAAGTATAAGGATATATTTGAAATATGAAATTTAAGTTCTGAATTCATAACAAATTAAATTGGAGAAAGTTAAGAGAGTAATGTCATATTATATAAATAGAATGACCTCTTAAATTTCTGTAATAGGAGCCAACGAATCCTTGGCCGATCCACGAGAAACTAGGTGAAGGTCGTTCATGTCTCTCCCCTGCCCCAACAGCTTCAACTCGAAGGTTAAAGAAAATACCGGTTATGGTATCACATTACTAAGCAAATTATATTTGTGAGCTTTAGTTTTATTACCAATCCATTATTACTTGTATTTAAATCGCCAATAGGTATCTACGTCTAGAGCGTCGGTGGCTCAATGGTGTGGACTGTCGGCTTGCTACCGGGAGGGCTGAGGTTCAAATCCCGACACGTACCAATGTATTTTCGAATTTTCGAAAATATATGTACGTTATCCGACGCTCTAACGGTAAAGTAAAACATCATGAGGAACCTTCATGCACGCCTGCGAAGAGATTCGAAGGTTGTGTTTGAAGTCGTCCAATCCGCACTGGGCCCGCGTGGACGACTAAGGCCTAATCACCCTATACGGGTAGGCTCGTGCCCCTCGGTGGGGATGTTCAATGAGCTGATGATGATGAGGTATCTACGTCATGATAAAACATCAAGATACTTCGTTTAAAACATTTTTTAAACAATGGTGATTCCACCTACTTACATGTCCAAGATCAGTGAAAAACTAATACTTATCATAGATCATATTTCAAAGAGTTATCTAAGTAGCCGTATAATGACAAGAGACAAAGCTAAAAAGTTACGTTTAGATATAAGTATCATTATCAGCTCATTATACGTGCCCACCGAGGGGCACGAGCCTACCCGTAAAGGGTGTATAGGCCTAAGTTGTCCACGCGAGCCCAGTGTGTATTGGCCGATTTCATGCATAACTTTGAATCTCTTCGCAGGCGTACGCAGGTTTCCTCACGTTAGAGCGCCCGATAAACGTACATGCAAATGCGACAATCCAAAATACATTGGTACGGGACGGGGTTTGAATCTGCGCCCTCCCAATCGGAAGGCAACAGCCCACACCATTGAGCTACTGACGCTCCATATACTCGTATGTTGACGAAGATAATAATAAGGAATAAGGAGTCATTAAAAGTTAAATGAACTTAATATAATATAACGTTAAATAGGTCATCAAGCAGGGAGTGTTCAAACTCCCATGAAAATAGGTTGGGCACAGTAATATAATTTTCATTTAATAAAATGTTATTTGTTACTTGGGGCTCGATGTTTGTTTTCATCTATTAAAATAATAATTGAGGTTCTCTGTGTAAATACTTCAGCATACCGACTCGTATTTCTCCTGCATATCAGTATCGCTTTAGTGTAGCTATGTTTCAGGATAAAGGGACTGGCAGTTAAAATGTTGGTCAATCAAACCAATACAACAATATGTGATGCACATAATAAAAATATTTCATTTTAGTTTTTGTTGTATTGTAAGACGTTAGACTCCTGGATTGTAAGTAATGACACTCGTTTGCATTACGATCAGAATCTTGTAACTTATTGAATAACCTACTTTACCTAGCAAAGAAACTACCACGTGTAAAATAATAAAGTTATTATGTATTATAAATAATTATATCAAACATTTTACCTTTATACTTGTATAGAATGGTGCAAATAAATTTGAGGCAAGCTATTTATTTAATTGGCCATTCTAGACGGGGAACGGCAGGTGGGTGTTAAGAGTTTACCAAGTCAGTTCGTGTGGGTGTTCTAAATGGCATTGTACTTACTAATACTTACTTGTCATATTATCTATATATACGAGTAGTTATTACTATAAGATCTCTCTGAATGCAGTTTGCAGTAAAATAGGAATAAATACGTGAACTCTTATAACAGATTCACGATCGAGCCTTCAATAAATAAAAATCTCTCTCTCTCCTCAACCTGTTGCAGTCCACTGCTGGACATATATCTCCCCCATTTTGCGCTAGCTATCCCGGTCCACCGCTTCCCTTATCCATCCTCCACTTTCACAAGTCGTCGGTCCATCGGGCAGTAGGGTGTCCTACGCTACGCTTGCCAAGACGCGGCCTCTACTCCAGAACTCGTCTGCTCCAACGGCCATCTGTTCTGCGACATATTTGACCGACCTACTGCCACTTCAACTTGCTGATGCAACGAGTTATGTCGGTTACTTTAGTTCTCTTGCGGTTAACATAGTTTCTGAATGTATCCTTAAGAGAGACCCCGAGTATAGTTCGTCCATTGCCGTTGCGTAATATTAAATTTGTGAACCCATCCTGCAGTCAGTGTCCATGTCACAATTCAGTATGTTAGTATGTTCAGCATCTCTGCAAGCTTTTTGACTCTGCCACAATGACGATGTCGTCAGCAAAACGACGATGATGAGAATTATACGCTCCATTAATGTTGACGCATCGTTCAGACCAGTCCAGGGTCTTAAAGACATCCTCAAATGCGTTTGTGAACTGTTTCGGGGTAAAATTCCCCTGTCTCACACCACGACGCAATTGGATTGGTCTTGTCCGCTGGCCTTGGATCGGAACGATCATCGTCGCTGCGTTGGAGAGACACTTATCATCAAATGTCAGTATAGTATGTGCGTCATAAGCGTTTTAATCAAACTTAAAAACCAGCGAGCTAAACCGCAGTTGTTATGTTATACCACAGTGACTTCAAAGTCACCGGAACCCATGACAACACTAGGGTAAAAAGCAACCTGTTGCAATGCGGTCACCCATTCTCCGGTAATCTATACTTATTAACAAAATTGGTGTGTCTGTTTGTCATATTGTAATAATAGTTTTGCAAATGTAATATTTATACGGTACTTCGGTACATACACCAGAAAGACATTTTAAATTTTTTTGTCTAGTTGTTGTTTGTTCCGGGTAACCTCTGAAAAAGCCTACCTATTTGGACAGGTTTTTTTTATTTAGGTAGCTGATGCAGAAATAAATTTGAGCTACTTTTACTTTAGCAGAATCTTTTCATCTACGGGAAATTAAGTAACGTTGCACCGTTATGTAGCGACAGTTAATATTTATCTGAAACCCTGGATAAACATATAAGCTACGTTTTACTGCGTAAGAATATCTGATACCACGGGTAGTACCGCGGGGAGCGGCAAGTCCAAATATAAATAGTAATGGCAGGATCTGCAGTGCATTGCGCAATTGAGTGCGTCGTTTAAAACAGAACTCGATATAACGTTTATTTGTGCATCCTCATTAGTGCGGTCGGTGCACGAATACTCCATTCGTTAAACAACGTCAGGAGTCTGCTTACCAGAGTTTCTGCGAGACGCAATTAAGCTGCGGGTTGGCTGATGTTCAATGTTCAACTGACCAGAAACCACCTAAATGTAACAAAAAACTGTGCGGGAACTCGATGTCTTACTAGAATAATACCTATTCCGGATTTATGATGAAATAAGCTGTCCACGTCTTTTACTGAAGATAGTACGAGAAGTAAAACTACTTTTAGTTTGACGCATACAGCACTGATCTTGCATGTTTTCACCAATGACACTAAACACGTATGCGAACTGTTCAAGCGGATGGCGTATTTATTTTTACTCTACAGTTTTGTATGAAAAATCAAGACATGTACATTATTTAAGATAGATAAAGCTATAGCCTGATATATAAATGTGGCCATAGCTTAAAATCTGTTAATTACCTAGCAACAGTCCAGTGTTTAGTGAATTATTTATCGGACTTAAAATACACCTCATAATCTATTAACTACTTATTTTGTAATATATAAATAAACGATTAAATATGTCTGGACAACTCCAGCTCGTTGATTTTCGTACCTTCCCTTTACAACTGAAAAAGCAGTTAATGTTAGACAAGCAGTTGAACATTGTTTTTCCTTTGAAAATTAGCCTTCAGTAAGTCGTAAAGTAACACGTCATATCAAAGGCGGCACGTTGTAGATAGTAAAAGTTTTTATGAGTTTGCTTAGCCAAGACGTCCGTGGACAGGAGTTGGAAACACCGGCCTGTTTGATGGCAGTTCGATGCGTTTACTGCTTGATTATTACATCCATCATGAAACAAGCAATGAAAGCTTTAATCATTATACTCGATAAGGAAGTTCAACCTAGAGAACGGAGCTTAAAATGATTTGTTAGATTTTAGGACACAAAAAAGTTCGTTGTTCATATAATAATCCAACTTGCGCTGTGTTATAAAGCGGATATTATAAGGAGACCCGCTACATGTTTCGACAGCAGCTGTGTTAATAATAAATATCTAACTGTCACGTGCTTAATCCAACGACACTCATCGTTAATGAGATTTTTAAAAACCTGGCTCTATTTTTGTTAGAAAATCCTTTTTTAAAACGAAGTGTTTGAAAATTAAACAGAGTACTTGATATCTGTGTAGCTAAACGTAATTATTTAATATAAGTAATCATGTCTTATAATTATACTTTTACATAATCTTGCGAAAGGTCGCTTGTGGAGGTTCGGGATATCCGGCGCATCAGTGGACTGCATCAGGTTAAAAACATAGGTAGAGAGAATCATATCCTTGTTACAAAATGTGTTTAAAAATCAGCTACAGACGCGTTAGTGTGCAATAAGATCACATTAAGGTAAGAACTTTATTTTATTCTCATAAAGAATATACAAACAATTCACTTACTGAAAAAAACAACACAAATCTGTGTGCAAGA
The DNA here is from genome assembly GCA_019425675.1 of Leucinodes orbonalis. Classification (NCBI taxonomy): domain Eukaryota; kingdom Metazoa; phylum Arthropoda; class Insecta; order Lepidoptera; family Crambidae; genus Leucinodes; species Leucinodes orbonalis. The sequence goes on along the minus strand of PQWD01004963.1, from coordinate 28,490 downwards.
CGGTGAGCATAATTATCATAAGAATAAAGAATATGTAAGGTACGTTGAGGTCGCAAACTTCTGCGTCAATTGATACAAAAAAAGATCTCATTAAAGTCTCTCATTTCTCGTTTACTCTAGAAGGAAAGCAAAATTGTTTCAGGAACAGATAAATAGTGGCATTGTGTAGGGCGGGGCAGACATCAAAAGGCAAGTATCAAAGAGTGTGTACTGGCGTAGCGTGCGCGGTGAGTGCCCCTTCAATAAACGAGGGTGATGCTAGTTCAAATTTTACAAGCGGTGGAGCCGAAAATATGGGAAAACATTCCCCGCTATGCCTAATCATAGTGGGCTGCAAAACAACTTTTTACCAACACTTATAAACGCGAATGCGTTATAATATAACAAAATGACAGGTTCGTTGTATTGCACCTCTGCGCACGTGCAGGAATTATATGCAACATTATACATTAAAGTTAACCAACGTGCTAGCGTATTTGTATTTTATTTACGACTAGGCAATTTTATTTATAGGTAATAAAGTACGGTTGCTGTAATATCAACTTTTATAACTATTCGAAAAGCGCTTGGCTATCAAAAGTTCAGTAGAACACAAGATGAGATGCGGAATGCTTCTTAGAACTTTCGCGCTCCTACTGTTCGCCTTTTAAGAGAATTAGTGCTGAGAGGAATCGCGTTGGAATTAATGAAAGTAAGATATGGAGGGCTAACCACATAAATTTTCAGGAGTGAATATCTAAGTGATAGATAACATTTGGGGGCATTAGCAGGGATGGAAGTTACGGAAATGCGCTTGATTAATTACGCCATGTGTAACCACAATTTGCAAAGGTAATTTCCTTTTTTAGCTAATGTACAAATAGAGGCCGTTTCATGCCATCAAATATATGTTTTGGCAAACAGAATAACATTTAAAAGAGCATTCTTGTGCACTACTTATGTGAAAAGTAATATACTATATCTTTTTTATACAGATCATTGCGTTATCACATTTCTGGAGATTTGGTAACCACAATTACTTATAGAGGAGTGGAAAACATTGTATCAAATACAATATGTTTTCCAGTCGTAAAATAACCATAAAAACAGGTGAATATTCCAGCTATATTCAATAATGTTTATTAACAACGAATGAACAGACATTATTGAAGGGCATAAATAGGGAGTCGTGTTGAATAAATAAGAGGACATGAGAGCTCCGTTGGGGCGAAAATGTGAAACTGGAGTTATTCACAGTGAATAATAAATGAAAAAAATTCACGAGTATCCTCCAAGTTAAGGAAGTGCGTCTGACGTAAGGGCTCGGCCCCCTCCAGCCCTCAATGGATCAATTACAAGTTACATGACGTGACAGTTGTATTAGTTTACTGAGCAGTTTTTCACGTTTTTACATGCCAGGCCCAGAAGACACAATTTGGGATATGAGGAAAATGTTTATTTTTGCTTACGAGAAATATTTGCTTCCTCACTACACATTGATTTTTGTATCCATATTACGATATCGATAGGTAGCATAGTAAGTAACAGTAGCGAACTGCGAAAGTTATCCATATTATATACCTTGTAATGGATTTAGTTTTGGAAACTGGAAACTATCATAACTGTTATTACAAATAGATTGGATGGAACTCTAAATGTCTCACATTCAATAATTAATTGTATTTACTATTTACTATCTTTTCAAAAATTACCCCTTTAATTTATTTAACTAGGTTGTAATAGAATAAGTAAAGTAAAACTTGTGGTATTCTACTAGTTCGTAAGCTTGATACTGATGCATTAAGAAAGGAATCCACCGCAGTGCTAGATATCGTCCACTTTAAATACGAGTTTTATGCTCCTCTGTAATTCAAGATTAATTATCTTGAATTACAGAGGAGCATAAAACGCCTGTAACTAGTTCGCTTATTGGGTATAAAAAACAATACATTTGTCTTTTTGAGTTACGCCCTGGGCGCAAGCAAAGAATTGAATTGTAGCGTGCGCCTGGGCCAAGACTGTCTTGACAAAAAATGATTAGCATCTAAAATATAGGTCGCCCTGTTTACTTAATAAAATAAAAATTGTTTTTAATTTTAACACGCTTTCGCATAATGTCACTTTTGCAGATTGTCGCTTTCGTACAATGTCACTTTTGCATAATTTTAGTTACAAGTTTAATTAGGTAATATAATGCAAAACTTATGTAAAATGTGTTAACAATTATGGAAGAAAAATCAAAGCGATTTCACCGGTGTGTGTCCTTGGTCTCTTGTTGTCCACGCGAGCCGGTTAACTTATTCTCGGCACGGGAAACATAACAAAGCTTCCGATACAGATCGCGGTCCAAACAGCCGCAAAGAAACTTTCGTTTCGCAGTGAAAGCGGCCTGCAAATAAATCGTGGCGAGAAACAATGAACGCATTGTTCCATCTAAATTGGTTGAAATAATTCACCCATATAGAGCTTTGAACTTTGCCACTAGTGAAATACATGGTTCATGGTTGCACTAGTGAAATCCTGTCATAAAAATTAGTAAAAAATGTTAAATGTAGATGGTCACATTTAAACATAATAGCTCCCGATAATAATGAATCTGCAATTGGTAATGATATTTGAAAATATTTTTTAAATAACATTACGTGAAAGATTTAGGTGTTCAAAATGTGAAGGAAAGCACAAGTTTATCGGATTATTTTATTAATTCAATAGTACAAACATAAAATAAATATTTTTTGAAGTTAAGGAAATTTTTATTTCCGCATTTTGAAACGACATTATTCAATTATGCGACGTAAAAATATTTGCAATTTGTTGATAGAATTAGGAAGTAATTAAATATGTGGTAGTAAAAGAGTCGAGTATATTTCAGGACTCAAGCCTGCTGAATATGATCTTGCCAATACTTACTAACTATATGTTAGGTTCGTTGTATTATCCTAAAATTCCTGTGTGTTGTAGTTATATAGAGCGTCGGTGTAAAAGTACGTAACCTGGCGCTTTTACAGTAAAGAAAAACATCGTGAGGAAATCTACGCACGCCCGCAAAGAGATTCAAAGGATGTCCGTGAAGTCAAAAAATCAGCACTGGTCCTGCGTAGACGGCTCCCTTGGTGAGGACGTTTAATGAGCTGATGATGATGATGTACTAATAAAATACTTGTTTTAATTAGTATATCATGTTGTAAATGGTATATTTGATTTTATAAATGAACAGAATAATTTTTTGAGTGTCGTTAGCGGTACACCGTTACGTAATTAATGGTGGCCATTTTCCCGGATAACCCCCATGAACGGCCCTAACGTGCCAGTTAGCTCTCTCAAATTTGTGTCCAATCTATTGTTTGTAACCGTTTATTAGTAATTAATTGTAATATTTTAGCAATTAAAGAAACAACTTTATTAATGAAACTCGATTTTGACGACATGAATAGATAATTATCCGGGGCCGTTGAGTGATGGGCTGGCACTTCCTCATGGACCACTAATAAAAACGGATCAGTTATTGTTTACAATCAAATGAAATGAATAAATCAATCATTTAAGTAGTCTCGCCAATTCGTGCAACTATTTTTTTTTATTTTCATTCATAATTACCATTTAAAAAAATTCACAATGTTTTTTTATGTTGCGCTACGTATCATGACACTCGCGAACGAAAAACAACTTAAACTGTTGGAATTGAGAGGAAATTAATTACAATTTCTTTTTTTCGTGCCATGGTCATATAATTTTAACACCTAAATTAATCAAAACTATATTTTTTTATATTGTATGCAGAAAGATATAAATATATCATGGATTTTAGTTTATAATTTGAGTTCACAGAGAAGTCAAAGTAGACAATAGACGAATGAACTTTAATTATGAATGTCTTGTTGATCTGAATAGACATTGTTTAGATATTATTGATTTAACAATGGGTAAGCCGGGACTGCAGCATGACCTAGATACAGCACAAGTGACCTGTCATGAAGGCTGGTAATGCTGTTAGACAAATCCCGTCAGCTTAGCTGCTAGTCGGAGGAACTCCGACTGGCCGCGATGTTAATATACCCGAGTGTATAACAATGGAATTAGTGCATGCTGCTTAATCACGGATTCACTAACTCTGTCTAGGCTGCACTAAATTGCACCCGTAGTTACAAGTATTACTTTAAAGCCGCAGTTTGAGGAAATCATTTTTATTGCGTTGTTATAATACAGTTATTTTAAGTCAAAACAGTTTTATAAGAGACCGCAGGAATATTAGATTTTTTTAAACCTCTAGGTGGTCTTACTGATGAATCTACTTCTTAGTCGAAACACATTAACATTTCTATTTAAGAAATATCGCAAAAAAACATTAAGTATTTGTGTAAAAACCGGCTTTATTATAATTTTCTTTAAAATATTATTCACAATAATATTATAAACATATAATAAGAGTATTTGTACAATAATCACAAGTGTGTAAACAATGGATATAGATACCATAACTTTTAAGACGGGACTAAAATATTAGAAAGTTAGATTCTCTTTTACATAAAATAATTTAAATTATGTAAATAACCTATGTAATCAACAATAACAAGTAATACTATTCCAAACTGTGTTCGCGCCGAATAATAAGATGAGGAGTTAAGAAGGCGTAGAAACTCCAAACAGCAAAAAGTTATCGAAACAACACGAGAGTTTTGTTAGGAGTACAAATTGCACTGCTGTTTTTATTGGCAACTATGTTTGTTGTTTTTTATTGTTGCTTATCGACTGACAGAATTTAAGGCAGTTATAAGTTACAATTGACCAACTGCTTTTATATATAGTTGAGTCAATCTAGGATGCCCCTTTTTCATGGATTAAGAATGGTATTAAAGAAGTTACAACCAATTAGCAAAAGCTCACGTAGTAGGTTACGCCCTTATTTCTTCAATGTCATTTCGTGTTGGAAGGTCTGGAGTCTGGACTATAGACTCTGTGTTTTGATTTGATAATTATACTCATATTGAATGTTCCGATTTTACATTTATCATTTTTTATTTAAAGTATGTGTCATTATTGTTGTTGTAATTTATTACCTATAGTTAAAATACGTTTATAATAAGTTATTACATTTATTATAGCTAATTTACACAGAAAAAAATGACACAAAGTATATATATTGTCATACGTACATTAAGTTATTATAGTAGGTTTATGACAATACTATAAAATCTATTAGGCTCTCAAGGTTTAATACCGTAAATATAAGTATCTAAGGAAACCTGTACCTACATAACATTGTTTCGTAGCTTTGGAGTTAGTTGAAGTGAAAGTGAGATGGCAAGCTTTTTATGGTACTTGCAACAAATAACACATAACTTGTGCAATTAAGATTACAAACTTGTAGTTTACAATCCTAAGGTATTTCATATGATTGCCTATCTTTTAAAAGGTACTAAATTTATATCCAGTATTTAAATAAAGTGTTTTATGCACCTTTTGTGAGTTCTAAAAAGGAAAGACTGTTATAACTTTTTTTTATATCATCGTTTTAATGAGGAGTCAACTAGAACACATCAACACAATCAAGCTTTTTTGATCCAAGTTAACTTCACTAGATCATAGTGCACACTAGCGAATAATGATTGGTGTTATGAACAGATGATTTATTTGGTTAATTTATTTTTTAATTTAAATACGCGAATTTTATTCGTAAATAGTGATACCAATGTTTGTTAAAATTTATTAATAAATGACATTACCTGAAATATCTTACTGCTTCGACTGTCTATGTCATCCAATTACAGATTTTCATAAAAATGAACTCAAACAAATGAAATATGAACTTTTATTACTTGTATTTGTAATACGTATTGCCGACATATAAATATCGCAATTTTCATGTAAGTGGCACGGATATTACTGTGTATTTGATTAATTATGATGTCAACTTTGTCACGATATTTAGTTATTTCAGTGTCCATCATACCCTTCATCCCGCACATCTTTTGTAAAGGATCTGCTATATCAAAAGGAGAAAACAGCTACTAAGACATAGAAGCGAAACTGTGGTATTACAAATAGGGCATTGGTATGCAATGCGAGGTTGAATATTTTAAGTAATGTTTCGCGACAGTTCAGGAAAAATATGAAGGCGATAATTCAGGAAAATATTGAAGTTTAGTTTACTAATATTAAAAATTTCAAATGAAACCGCAATTTATACTCGTACAATATCAAAATTATTTTCAGAAACTTGTGTAATTATCACGACCACCAATTCTTTTAGCTAATTAAATCCAGTCTTGAGCCGTCTATTTATCACCCACATAAAAGCAAACTAAAAGTAATAAACTCAAACGTGCCGGCAAGTGGAGCTTAATCTCCCTTTATAATTTGACGAGGGTTCCGCCAAGTTTCAGTTTTATACTTATTTGTGAGAATTAACTACAGAGAGAGCTGTCGATTTACGATTATTGTTCTAGTTAATCGATTTCTTTATATTTTTGTCGTTTAACTTTTACAGAGCATCGGGGAATATTTAAACTTTACTGTTACAACAGAAATAAAACCATTGTTATACTGTATCTACGTTTTTTTCTCCTTAAGGGGTGTTGTTACAGCTCTTGGGTAATAAAGTGAGTCCTAAACCGCCGTTGTTAAAACCATTACGTACGGATAGCAAGTAGTTTCAGTGAACATAAGTTCGCAATGAACTTTTTGTAAGGTTACTTGTGTGGACAACTATAACATCTATTAAGGATATATTTATTTTTAATCTGTTTTAAGCTCGGCACGGCGGTTTCGTGGTAGAATAAAGATCATGATCTGAAAATTATCATATTAATATATAAGACGGATAAGAATAAGTAAGTGAAATGTAATCGTTAAACTTGAATAGGTACAGAGTTTCATTACCTACCCATAGGTTCAACGGTTTTGCCGATGAAGCAACACTATTCTACGCTCTAAAAGGCCCCCGTTTTGCCAGATCAACATAAACAAACAATCAAGTTTAAATTTTGCGCTGGAAAAAGGTCATTGTGACAGGCTCATATTGAGTGTACAGGAACAAATTAGCATTTCAGAGACGTGTGACAAAATGGCTCGCTGTAGACTTAATGAACGCGGAACATCGTCATTAAACGCCTTTACGTGAATGTAAACGTACCTTAGATGGGAGGTCCTTGCCTAAATTTAGCAATTAAGGGGGTGCACTCAGGTGCCGATATGATTGAGCAGCCGCTTGCCAACTCTCAGGAGTTAGCTCGGATACGCTACTCGATTACGAGCAGGCGGCAACACGAAATGTAATTTTGCAAACGTAATTAACGTAATATTTTTATATGCATAGTGTTAGCTCCTTTGAGCATTTTTCATATATCTCGCGTTATGATTTATGACTAATTTAAGAATCTATGTCTTATTTTAAAGGGACTGTCCTGCCAGCACACGATCCACCATGTAATAACAATAAATGTGACGATAAGTAAATAATTTAATATTTAAGATAATTATAATTGGAAGAGCGATTTCTATAATAAATATTTTACTACGAATTATAATGGAGCGGAAAAGATTGAGTTGCAACTTTGCATAAGCAGTAAAACACACAAAAGCTCGTTTTAAAATAAGATATAAGTATTAATAAAATATTAATAAGGTCATCAATTCCCCAAAACAATAATTCATTTAGATTGAACTTTGTATTGTAAATAAATCTGTATAACCTTCTCTAACAATGCTTTGAACACAACATAACACACTAAGGCTGTGAAAGAAGGGCATGAATAAATCATGTGTAACTGACGCGTACGCCGAATACTGATGCAAAATATAAATAGCGAAAAGTGTGTCGCGCCGGGGCTCGGGAAATATTCGATGTGTGACAAGGCATTTTTCCGAAATTTGCGGACCGGCTACACCCGGAAAACGGATCGGCGATCTGTGATTTCAATCGATAGATTAAACCTATATACAAGGTATCGGCCGGTGGAACTGCTCTTTTAGGTATGCTCATCCCGTACCTATTTCCCATTTAGTTTAGAATTCAAGTGATCTGTATATTTTAAATGTAATCACAAATAAAGTACTGGCACTTAATCTATTTAGATTATTTCAAAACCTTAGTATCTTTTGATATACATTTTTTTTTGCTTCTTTGTGATTGGTACGCATAATGCTCAAGTTAATGATATTCACGATTTCCTGTTGCCCTATGAATCAGATCCAGTCATTTATCACGGCCGGGGCACCTCATTGAAATACCTCGTCTGACGTTGCGGTATTGAGATACTTGTTCTATATTTTTAGGTCCTTAGATTTTCTGCCACCTACACACATATACACAAAAATACAGCAATCGTTTCAAAGAGCCATTAACTTAAGTTGCCTACGTATAGTGTATTTAGATCCAATAAATATTGCTTTTACGAGTTGTTGCAAAATAGGCAACAACAAATAAGTTCATTTGTAACGAATGCCCAGTAAAAGATTTGCAAAACACAACTGTATCAACAACAATCTAATGGAAGAGTTCACAATGCCGATAGTGGGGCGGCATCGAATCTCCCAACTGAGCCTAGCAGCCTTACGCCTGGCATCTGGCCAACCTCTTTCGGTGTCTTTCTGCTATACGACCAAGTAAAAATTTCCATAGAAATTTATGAGCCCGATCGAAACCCGCCCGTACATAATTTATGGGTATTATTAGCTTCAGAAACATAAATGACTTCTTTTTTTGTCCTCGTGGGTATGATTCAATCTGTAGTACAAGTACATAATACAAATAAAGTGTCTGTATACATATAAATATATATATGGTACATACACCGAAAAATCATGTTTTAATTTTTTATTGGCAGATATCTTATGTTGTAAGGAAAAAACTTTTTATTCAAGGAAAATAATGTAATATTTTAGGATAATAAAGAAATATTTTACGGAGCTCAAGTCGCGCAAGTACGAAGCAATAATAATAGATAGCTGAAACCCTGGAATCCCTGGATAAACATATAGGCTACGTTTTAATGCGGGAGAATATTTTGTGCCGCGGGTAACACCGCGGGGCACAGCTAGTATAAAATAATATATATTCTTGTAATAATAATTTGGGTTATGGTTGCCTCCTATTTAGAATCATTCACGACGTAATTATTACTAATTACAGATTCTTGAGTTCTCGCAGTTTTATACGTAGTTTTAAGAGTTTCTGACCATATGGCTGGCTAATATGAAAGCAATTAATATTTGTTAACAACATAAGCATCGACGACAGCAAGGTTTTAGGGTTCGCCACCTTAAGCTCATCAGCGACCATCATCAAAAAGTCAATCCGAAGTAATGTTTAATTATATTTTTTAAACCCAGGCTCTCTTGTCAGGTACATTGCAAGTTGTTTCTATAATTATTATTTTATTAGGTCGAAATACTTAAAAACGGTTACGTTTAGAAACACGAAGTTCGATACATTTATAAGTCGCCGTATCATAAACTGGGCTTTCTTCGAGTACTTTCCGAGTGTCTAAGCAATCCACCGGCGAGGGGAATGGCGTGGGGCTGGATATATTGATATCTAGAGTCCTCGAGTGGGTGTTGCGATCACTCAGTCACTCGGCTTGGAGCCTCCTCGACGGCACCGCAGCTGATTGTAATCCCGCTTTGTCAGAAGCCGAGACAGGAAGTGGTCGAGAGCTGTTCAACTTTTATGCGGACGTGACGCGTGCCGACTTTGAGCCGTTGCAAATGTCACTTTTATATCAATTTTATATATAATGTGATAGGCATGAATTACTTTATTAGAAGATCGAAAATGTAATATTGTTATTTGTATCTGCTTCAACAGCCTAAATGATACACACTGATTTTCTTTCATATCAGATAAATATTTCTAATATTATTTGCACTTCTAATAACTGACCACATATTTATGCCGGTTCAATTAAACTTTTTTTCAAACCTTCGTCGTGATGATGAAATACTGAAACCAATATTAATAGTCTATATACATCCAGAAATGGGTAAAGACAGGGCTCTTTAAATTTATGCCATTTATCAAACCTATATACCAACTTCCGTATATGTTGAAACATTGAAATGTTTCTGCTTATTACTATTTCAATGATATGCCTTGACAGATGTTAAATAACGACGATGTGTCTAGGATAATGCATGATTACCTAGATAAAAAACCTATTCACTCTTGATTAAAAAAAACAGATTGTACTTTTCAGGACTCACAGAATCCACTAGTGAGTTCCACAGCCTTTACTCATGACGTTTTTTAAATTTGTAAGTACCTCAGTTTCAAATAACAATCCTTAATGTAAACAAGCCTTGTGGGTGTTTATTATGAATGTTATTTCAAGGCTCTTCAAATCCTCTAGAAACTATATTTAGCAACCTCGTCCCCATTGACCGGGCAAAGCAGCTTTTCATTGCTTAAGATTCTACAAGCACCACTAATGCTTATCATAAACATTCGAGTTGGTACATTTTAGTTATATTCGAGTGGTAGGAAAGCTGAATTAACATGTTCAGTCCCCAAACATTAATATTTCATACATTCGTCAGTATAATTGAAACTCAGGATAACAAGTAGTTGCTGGAGAGTCAAAAACTACCATGATATATGTACAATGTGTGTCCAAGCCTTAGTATAGGGAACCACTATTACCTACCTGAGGCCAATCAGGCATTAAACTCTCTGCGTGGGTAACTTAATCTAACCCTTTTTACCCATTATAAAAGCTTTATAGCTTATAACAGTGTTCTGAAGTAAAGAGCTTGCCTATCAAAGACAGTGAAATAATTAAATTATATGGAATGTGGGTTTACATCTTTACGATTACGTCACTAATTGGCAACTGCACTGATGTCCATCTTTCGAAATCACTAACAAAAACACTATTAGTACACTTCATATATAGTATATCATGAAGCATGTAGCTTCTTGATAAACTACTAATTTATTCAAAAGTTGCATTTGTAAGTTAATGTTATATTTATTATACTGTTTTTTATAGTAAAACGTATGTTCTATATAGGAAGGACGGTATATCGCCTACTATAATTATCGCAGTGATTGGTCTTTAGAACATACTTTTAGCCGTCTTAGGACACCTTAGGATGGTAAACGTTAACACCTCCCAGGCCTAGTGTTTCCCGCAAAGTAAGTTACGAAGTCCCGATCTTGACAAAGTCAATACTGTGTGCAATATAAGGCATATAAAGTTGGTTAGTAATATCCAGGAATTGTCAAACTAGAGCAAAGTCAATGCCATATTCAAAAGAAGCATAATTACAAATATAAATCCTTTTGCGTTACCCGTGGAACAATGAATTTCGATTTGAGTTGACCGGCGCAATTTTATAGTTAAACTTTTCCAGTGACTTGTTTTGTATAAATTGTTATTGATAAACAAGATGTAGAGGTTACAATTTCAGAGTTAATCCTACGTTTTGTACGTGATTGTACGGCGCTGATTCCGCTAGTAATTTTATAGTGGTGCAGTAGTAGCCAGTATAACTTTCATTGTCCGGTTTTTCTTAAGTTTATTGGCACCATGTGCCACCGCTAATGTGTTTTTTGTAAAACTCGATTCATGCAACTTTGGTGGCGTGTACATATAAAATATATAAATTAAAGGATATTCCCTCATCTTTTTCTTCGTACCTAGTATAGACTAAAAATGCTTTCAAAATTCAATTCAAAATTCAAAATTCTTTATTCGAATTAGGCTTACAAAAAACACTTATGAACGTCAAGAAATATACAAAAATATAATAAAAAACAATTAAAAATAAACAAAAAATACAAAATAAAAAGATGCTTTGAAAAAAAGCGCTTCAGTGGTTTGGTCTGTTGAGAAAGAAGCACCCAAGAAAACTCAACAGTGTAGCCTTTTTTAAAAACAATTACTTAATGTAACGATATACCATAAACACTGAAATAGCTGAGCAGTTTAAGACCACGGATTTTTATCACATAAATATTCGTCAATGTAGTACCCTTTTTTAGAAAGGTGTTTTTTTATTCTAGCTTTAAACATGTGTAAAGGTAACTCGACAATATTTTGCGGTACCTTATTGAAAAACTTTATACATCTTCCTATAAAAGATTTACCTACTTTATTTAGTCTCAAGTCTGGAACAGCAAGTTTGTTTCTATTCCTAGTATTAAAATTGTTAGTCACAATTTTTTTTAAAGGTATGATAGTATTTACGGACGTAAATTAAATTTTCATAAATATATTGTGATGCTATAGTCATTATATTATTTCTTTAAAAAGTTCCTTAAGAGAGTCACTTTAATATTACGTGTAACACATAGGTATTATTAGTACTTATTATTAGTACTTATTTAAATGTAATAGCCTTTATTAACAAACTAAGTTTGCCTTTTAAGGGTGACAAATTGCTGTAATTATTAAAATAATAATATTGTTTACAAATAGTGGTAATATGTTTTCACATACTTTTAAAAATTACATAACAAACACATTCGCTATTGTGTCTGGTTTCCAGACGATTAAACGGTATCTGTGTAGAAATTTCTTTTGTAGGAAGTAGTATCAGTATGCTTATTAGTAGTTGTGTCATAAATATACACCAACACGTATCCAAGCATACGATTAGCATTTAAAATCACCAGTTGAATTGAGTAACCAGTTAATATCTTTATTACGTGTTCGGGTGGTGTTATTTAACTATCAATTTGAATTCATTCAATTTCCGCGCGGTACAATATGTGAAAATAGATCAGTTTTCTATATCCCGGAAAGCAATAGAGGAAATCCTGGATGGTGTGTCATCGGTGACGTCACGGTCGCGGGCAGGACGCAGCTGCCGCTCGCCTGGGAAAGCGGCCCGCCTCCGAGCTCTCACCGCGTTGACATTGAACGACAATTATTACGAACTTGACTTACTTTTTATTATTCCACAATAAACACACTCCGGTAGCGCGCCGGGAACTAACTTAAAGGCACTTTCGCACGCACAAAATGCTTTTATTTTGATTACTCTGAAAATAACATCAGTTTATTGTTTCTTCTTAACAAAACGTTTACTTTGATTATTTCATAACTGCGCCGAAACGCTGGCACCCACACAATCCAAGTAACCAAGCAAAGATTGACTTGTATTTGGAAATAAATCAGAGAGAAAAAAATATCCAATCTATATCACTTCCAAGCGATAAATTTTGAATATCAAATGAAAATGGTACCGGTGAAAGGTGAGAAGGATCGAGCGGGACAAAGCGATGTGGATTGTTCCACTTGACATGTTCCGGTACCGGACTACTTTTTATATTATACAGTTTTGTACAAGACGCATGACTTGTATAACCTACATATTAAAACTTTTTGGATCACGCCGAGTTTGCAATGTTACTGTTAGTAATCCAACATATGTAGGGTTGCATTAATTGTTATAATAATACATGCTCTGATGTGTCAAAAATAAACCTTAAAAAAATATTTCGTTATATTTGTTAAATTTAACTTTTCGCTTTATGGCAGACATAATATTCGACGACCCCGTAAGGTGTAATGGTTGAGACGTCTTACGGAAACAATTTGAAAAAAAGTAGGTAGTGCCCTTGCGTTTCTCTTGAATATCAAGAATATTTATGTGTGTGTTATTTCAATAATCACCTATAAATCAAACCTACTAAAGGAGTACATCTACTTTACTTCACTATTCATTACAAACCCCGAAGGATGCTCTGTTAAGGATAAAACAAAGACTTGTCGGATGCTCAAAACAGATTCCCATTGTGATGCGATATCTTTAAGACATGTAACAATACGTCATAATTGAAAGTTAGCCAATTGTAAACGGTCTCTTTACTAAAAATACAAAAACAGTATCTATATCAAACTACCACAGAATACAAAACATATTTGTATTCTTAAGTAAATCATAAATAATTAATCGTTAGTTTATGCCAAAAACAAATGGTTATTTTTAATTTAAGGGTGAAGTAACCAAAACAATCGATGGTAGACGGAGCTGAAAAAATTGAGCCCTCTTAAAAAGTATCATAGACAGCCACTTGGAAGATAGCTTATTAAACAATAAAAATGTGTAGGAGTTAACTGCTGTCTTGACAACAACAAACATTTGTTTTATGTTACCATGTGTACAGGACGGCTAGGACGCTCACCTGATGGTAAGTAATACGTCTGCTCTGACAGGGCGGCATTTATTAAGATCAACGACTGATAAATAGTTATTATTCTCCAATAATGCCGCACTGCGCCCGACACCCGAGACAGCAGATGTTAGGTCTCTTATACCCGGTAATTTAATAATATTTTTAAACAATTGTATAAATTGGAAAATAGTATCCAACTAAACCAAATATCTTTCTTTTATTCTTTATCCACATATCAAAGTCTGTTCGTCCTAACTAAATAATTCACATTGAATTATTATTTATCTAGAGTTTCGAGTCACAAACATCTGTGTCCGGAGACGTGAACTAAGCAACTCAGAGCTGCCTTGCAACCAACGAGCGCCTTGTGGATTTCAATTCGCTTTGTCAAAAGCGGGCTGAGACTCCGGGAATGCGTTTAGAGACAAGAGCACTTGTGGCAACCGATATCTTCAACGGCACTCGACTATCCGTTTCAAGTTTTAAAAACTTTGTGATGTTGTTCGATAAGATACTTTGGGGTTTTAAATAAAAAACAATCACAAATATTTATTGTTGAATTATTTGTACTTTAAGTATTCCATTTTTACTGTTACAGATGCACTCAAGCAATAAACTTGTGTCGTGTTGGTATTATACTTATGTCAAAGTTGTAAATTGAAAACCAACATCAGCCTGTAGCGGATACATCTTTTTTATTCCTAACAAAGTGAACGCATGTGTAATGGTTCATTGTTTTTGCGGTAAGTGGTCCGAGATTGCACAAATTGATGCTTGTGTATTTGAAGTGAAAGGGATTGTTCAGTTCCAGATAATAGCTTCGCTTGTTTTCTATCCTAACAATGATTATATTTCCAGAGCAAGCCTATTTACGACTAGAGTATTGCTGTATTGCGTAGGTGAGTTTGCTGTTTGTACATATTTAACACTTTTATACTATAAAAACATAGTATTGATTTTAAGACATATCCTTAAATCAATACTATATTCTGTATACAGTTTATTTGCAAGCAATGCTTTTTATTGCTCTGTATATATTCATACAGATAGTGTTTTAAGCGAGTGTTTTGCATAAACACGAAATGCTTTCGAATTTAAATCTTCCACTGTCACGAATAAATCTCAGGGGATATTTCATGCACCGCGTGCTCGCGATCGTATTTCTGTATGCCTGATAGAATGTCAATCTGGTTTAGCTTAGGTGCACTCACGACTGCGGCGGTGCAGCGCCTTCAGCCGTCCCGCTGCCTGGGGCGGTACCGTCTAAAATCACACCTTAGTTGCATTACTATCTGCGTTTTTGCATCGGAGCGGTTGGCGGATGGATCGGCGTGTTGGTGCGGGCGTCGGGCGAGCAGCCGAGAGGTTGCGAGACCGGTCTAGTGCGCTTGTCTCGTCTAGACGACGCGTCGGGGTATCTAGCGGCTGCCGTAAAATTATGTGACGCGGGCGTGGAAGGGACCCGCTTCGCTTGAGGAAATCTAAGTGGATTCGATAGGTAAGCTACTTTGTTTAATAATTTTGAAACTTCCATTAATACAACATAAAGCCCTCATTTCAATAACACGGAGATAATAAAAACAGCGAGTACATTTAACCCTATGTGTGACAAAGCATAATTATGTTCTAACTGAACAATTAACAGACAGTTACGTTACACAAATTATTATAACAATGTTTAATAAGTTTTTACCTAGGAAATAATTTGTGTAATAGTCCGAATGACTATTCAATTCAATGTAAACACATTTCATACCCATAAATTTTAAAGTGATTGGAGCTAAAACAACTCGACCATCAAGTTTTATAACTGCAAAACACGTTTTGTAACTGTTTTCGTTAACGTAACTTTATTTCAAAAATGTTTGTGAAATATATACTAAATAAAACGTTTTTGTAGTTTTAAAAACGACCTTGTTAGCGCAATAGTCACAATTCGATAAGCTTACAGACATCGCTAAGTAAAATCTGAAACTTAAACTTTTCTGTAGGTAAACAATCTTTTAGTATTGTACTCCAGGAATTAAGGTAACATTTCTGAAATAAATAATATTTAAGCGGTCAGTAAAATATGTAGAAAACCGCTTTGCTTCTAGAACGTTTGCGTCATTTTTGTATGTCGGAAATTCGGAATGGAATAGATTCATGGCTAAGCTTAAAAATTAAGTCAGTGTTTAACTACTATTTATAAAAGAAGCAACAGTTATTTGGTGGAGATGAAGGATTGCCGATGTTGGTTGGATAAGAAAATAGGATGACCGGGATATCTGGCGCACAATAGGGGAGACCTATATCCAACAGTGGACTACGATAGTTTAAAGTGTGTGAGAGAGAAAACATTATTTGGCATAATCATAGATTGGTGGTACTAACAATATAAATTATAAATGCAAAGTGTTCCCATTAGTCACGTGGTATTATAATGGTTCCCCACACGTCAAACACCGAGTTATTGGAACTAATTACCCCAAACATTGAAGCGTGGTCGCGTGCCGTCTACAAGTCCTAACTATTCCAGTCCCCTAAAAGTAAAAGCTAAAAGCATAATTTTCCAGTGTAAAGGCCCCTCGAAATGTTCGGTTTGTTTAAGCTAGTTGAAAACTTCGTCAATAAAATTAAGTTAGGCAAACGAGTCACACAGTAGAGACGAAGCACGTCGTTGCAACGTGCAGGAGTGGCTGCAGAACCCGAAGATTCTCTTTTCTTAAATTTAAAACGGTGTTAAGGATAGTATTTACAGAGACTGAAACATGGGTGTCTTTATTTTTCTGCGGTAAAAGTCAGGAGATTCAGTTTCATGTTTAAAGTCAAAGTACGAAACTAGGTACTTATATTATGGTTTAGCTTCTTAAATGTTACTTTGAAAACATTGTTTACTGTGAGGAGAATAATTACATTTTGTTATGGGGAGCGGTTTCTTTTTTCTTCACCCGTATTCCCGTGGGGATGTTTTTTATTTTCAAATGTATAAAATATTTAAGAATACTTTTGCCATACCAGCAAAGGGTCACTAAGTTGTACCGATCTAAAACTTAAGAACCTTTGTTAGTTAAACACTAAGTTGCAAATAAAACATTTGAAATGAAATGAATTATTAGGCTTCATATTCCTAATTCTGACAGACCAATAATACATAGTGTTTTCAATCTATTGTTTCAATCTAATCTATAATTAAGTCTTTTCCAAACCATGGGCCGGAATATTAAACATTTTTAGATACCATGCAAATATGATCTCATTATTTTAATAATACCTTAAATGAGCAACCTCATTCTTAACATCTCAACTTGAAATTTCAAATTATAACATGCTTTGTATCAGATTGCATTCACTATCTCCTTGGCCAGATAACAATGCAATGAAAAAACATGAACACTGGTGCAACGAGGGAATCTAGATCAAATGGACAATGGGATATTTACGAAACTGCTTAGTTGAGGTGTTAGAATCTTTCTCTGTGCGGTGAGAGTCTCGGTAAATGGCGAAACGTTAACAATGGTATTGTTTGCTACTGAGCCTGCGCACGCGTATGAATATGTCAGCCTCTATTGCTGCCCCATTATTTCAATTCAATCAATTTAACATATAAAGGATTCTTATATAACAGTAAGTCAGCGTAAGTGTGAATTAAGCAATAGATAGCACCAAATACGAGTACAGGCCATACTCACAGCTATCTTTAGCTAAAATTCCCAATATATATATATATATATGCACACACATATATAATTGCGGTTTAGTGTCAAGGACATAGCTGGTTTATATCTAAACTTGTACGAGTAATATTAGTAACTAGCCATACTATAACCATGGGGTTGCCAGATGGATGCATTGAATACGCATAAAAAAAAACAATACCAATAATGTCATATTAGACCGACCATTTTTCGATGAGGTGAAAGCCTGATAACTACTGTCTAACAGTAGTTATCATTAAGAAGAAAAAGAGGTATTTACCTTTACAATCATATCTGAAGTCATCGGGCGACCTTTCACCGCACTGCACTCGACGCCCCCCTCATGGGAGTCTGATTCATCGCATGATTGTGCTTTTGCATTTAGCTACCAATCAGTTGATTATCAATTGTGGTAATTGCAAAGTGCGCGCGGCAGTTGGTTTCTAACGATTTGTACGTTGGCGTCGTAATGGCTTAAAGTGTGAGAAAAGATTCATTAAAGTGTATTATTGTGTAAATTGTTTTTAAATACTCATACTGTAGTAAGTCAATTAAAATGGCGAAGTTTAAGAAAAAAGCTTTAAGTACATTTTATCACATCTTAGAAGTTTTTGATACTAATTAAATAAATATTTAGAAAATATATTTTTAACAAACAGACGAGTATCATTGTATAGCCCCGTAAGCATCATCATCAGCTCATTAAACGTCCCCACCGAGGGGCACGAGCCTACCCGTATAGGGTGATTAGGCCTTAGTCGTCCACGCGGGCCCAGTGCGGATTGGACGACTTCACACACAACCTTCGAATCTCTTCGCAGGTGTGCATGAAGGTTTCCTCACGATGTTTTCCTTCACCGTAAGAGCGTCGGATAACGTACATATATTTTCGAAAATACATTGGTACGTGTCGGGATTTGAACCTCAGCCCTCCCGGTAGGAAGGCGACAGTCCACACCACTGAGCCACCGACGCCCCGTAAGCGAATCCTATGAACTTAAAATTAAAATGCCTCAATGAAAAAATTATACAATGTGTTCAGATATTAAGTCTGCTATTTTACTTAGCGGATTTACTTACTTTATGTACTTTAGCGTATGCGAGCAGGGAAACATCACACAATCACAACCATGCCATACTCATACTCACTTCACCAATAGGTCAGCCCAATGCTATAAAGCAATCGCAATATGCTGCCTGTTAAATTTCAAAGCTGTTATGACAATAAAGTTGGGTCGCGCAATGGCATCCGACGCGCCGCGGTCTCTTTTTCCATCAGCGGCTGCGCTATGCATTGGATTTAAAACAAAAGACGGCGGAACACAATGGATTATCTGACAATGGGACATTTCTGTCATAAAATATAAATTAAATTAAATATAAACGTCTTAATTCAATTAATCTAAAACAACATTGAGGCAAATGGCTGGCCTTAAATAGGATCAGGAACAAAGGCATCCCGTTTTACGCTGCGTCTATCGCTTAATTATCACGGTGGGTACACCGCAAATGAACGGCTGTTTCGGTCAGAGTGAGAGAGATGGTTATAGCTGTTGTAATAGGGCCACCAAGGAAACTATCTTATTATACCCGAGAAACTTTAGTTTGTATAATTAATACTTGCTTTCATATAGTTTTTCAGGTAAATAAAGTACACAACGTTATACAAAAAATACAGATTGGCGCCCAGTATGGATTATTAGTTTGCTTGACGATACTTTATTTTCGGACCATACTTATTTACTTGCGTTACATCATTGAATAATTATAGGTTAGTACAAACTTCATGTAATGTAAATTAATTAAATAATTGCCACATTAACCTTCTGTTTTACAACTTCTATTAGGTAATTTTTTTAATTTCATCCACTTACAAAAAGAACTGAAATCTCACCAATAACATTTCATGTAAAATATTGCCAAGATGACAATATAAGGTTTGCCCTGTGAAAAAGATACCAGATCTCATTTAGACCCCAGCTTCAGTTTCTATACGGCCAAACCCTACCGACCACAACTTCAACAAATTCTACATATAAGTAAATATGACTTGGCTGTTTCTTTATTTACTTCAGATCAGAAACAAAATATTCGCATCACCTCCACGACGCAATTAATGCAATTTCTTACCAAACAACAGACAATTGCTTCTATCATATTGCAAAGTACACCGTATATCCTATACAAAATTCAAAAAGATCCAGTTTGGATAAAATATAACTTACTGGGAGTGGAAATACCATCACTTTTCTTCGAATCTGATAGACATGGTCACTCAAAATTTCAAAATAATCCGCAAAATGTTCCTGCCTATTTAGATAAAGTAAACATCCAAGAACCTTAAGAAAATCTACAGATATATGTTTATGTAAGTCACTGCTGCTACGAGGAAAAAGGTGTGAAGATCTAAGGCAGGCACCGATAAGCTTACACACACGTTATAAAATTAGGATTGTACGACTTTATTTTATTTCATGAAGAATGTATGTTTATAGAGCGTCGGTGGCTCAATGATGTGGACTGTTGCCCTCCTGCCAGGAGGGCCGAGGTTCAAATCCGCCACGTACCAATGTGTTTTCTAATTTCCGAAAAACATATGTACGTTATCCGACGCTGTTACGGTGAAGGAAAAACATCGTGAGGAAACCTGCGCACGCCTGCGAAGAGATTCAAAGGATGTGCGTGAAGTCGTCCAATCCGCACTGGGCCCGCGTGGACGACTAAGGCCTAATCACCCTATACGGGTAGGCTCGTGCCCCTCGGTGGGGACGTTTAATGAGCTGATGATGCTGATGTTTATAGGTTTTCTAATGTTTAATTGAAATGGTTATATTACCAATATTTTCAAAGAATAATGTCTAAGAACTAGACACAAACACTACTCAACAGTCATTTATTAATTATTTTTTATTAACTAGATCGTAGGCAAGGTACTGACTCATCTAAGTAGATATCGCACTATGACAGATCTTTTCTTAAAATAAAAGTGTTATTCACTTCTGTATTTTGATATGAGGGCATAAGCATAGCTAGTAAAATTAACAGGTATAAGAGACATCTGTTGTCTCCGATATTCGGCGCAGGGAAATGTTGACTAAAATATTTTACTACCTACTGTTATTCATTTTCATCAACACTGCTTCTGTCATCGTTAGGCGTATCGCTCATCATCAGGTGACACATTAACATAAAAATATAAATTCCTGAATTAGGAATAAATTCGTCAAGTTACGAAACTAAATGATATATGGAAAAGAACAATCCAGAAATTAAAGCTAACATTACAGCAATATTTGTCCCAATTCGCCAAAATCATTAGGATTTTCTTGATAATTCATAGTGACAAGTTCCGGATTCCTTGCGCGTAATCGAAACCATTGGGGTGTGCAGTGCGTAATCTTTCATCCATATTGGGCCCAAAGTTGATGAATTACACGGTCGCTGCGTTTTGATTAACGATTGTAATTGTTTTCCCCCAATGATTGCGGTTTCGTGGCGGTTATTTATCGAGAAAGCTTGTATGGGACCATGTGAAATGGGCGGACACATCTCAATCTTCTTGACATTTGTAATCATATTAAATCTTGTGAGTGACTTTATATTATTTCCTTTGCTAGAGTTTATCGCTGTCTTACTTCCACCAACGAAGTTAATTATATAAATAATATTTATATAATTCAGGAGTTCGTAACAACTGTAAGAACTCCAGCCCATTACACGAAAAGAAAAGGTTGGTATACTTGTTTATCGATATCTCTGTAAGCGATTCTAAAGATATTTAGAACTAAACAGCTGCATTCAATGCTTATTTTTAAAGACCTGAACATGCTGGGTTAAGAAATGAGAAAATTAAGTATTTGGATTATGAGTCGGATCTTCTTGCTGAGGAAGACTATGAAAACAAGAAGCGGGCAAATGCTGTAAGAAAACAAAAAATGAATCATGGAGAAACAGGTAATCAGATTTAACCAATATAACACTTTATGTCAGTAATATTGTTACAAGTTCTTTGGTATTAAACGTGGTTTCGATAAACTTAGGTACCAAGATTGAGTAAGTTGTTGCCCTTATTTATGTTTCCCATAGAAATTCCCATGCAGCAGGAAAGCTCTGCCAATGGTAAGCTCAATGTTCGAAATTAAATTTGAATCATTTCTTAATCATTTAGTTTTTAGTTGACTTTTTTTATCGTATCCCGCTCCTACACCAGAATTAGTTATGATAATGATAATAAAATAATATATATTGTTCTTTCATATACTTTAAATTGACTACGCAAAATAATTTCTTAAAAATGTGTCATTTCCATAGAAAGCCCCGAGCAAGCAGGCCCAGTTAATGGTAAGAATCAAGTAATTTTCACACTCAATGTTATGTTATGTTTTCGAAATTCGAACATATTAAATAAATACCAGTTTATGTAATATTTTAATACGTAATTTATTCCGTATTCCGCCAATTGTTCCGATTTTTTCATTCTATATGCAATCTCTTACTACTATCACAAACTCCTTTGATCAAAATGGCCGATTTCGAATCAGTGACATGACTAACTTAAGTGGCATTCATAACAACATTAATAATTAAAAAGCAAATATGGTTTAATGGTTGAGTAGTCGGCTACTACACCAATAATTCCGGGTTTGGTCCCATAGCAGTATCACACAGTCAATTTTATTTTGATTCTATTTTTATTGACCCCCGACGGACATAAATTAATTAAGCCCTGGTGGTATTCTGCGGTTAATAAATTAAAAATAGCAGACACAGGCCACAGCCAGTGTCCTTTTCGTCATTTTTTTTATGATACACACTTTTAATTTTCACAAATTTAATGTGGTACTCAAGAATTTAAAAAATTAACAAAGATTTTCTTATAGTAAGCCTGGAGCAGAATGATTCTGACAATAGTAAGTATATGTACTGAGTTATGAAGGCATTCCTTATTTTTAAACACAAAAATTCAAGTAAAACACCTTGTTATAAACTCTTTATTTTAAACATATATGAAAAAAAATGGGTTTTGAAATACGAATACTTCATCCTAACAGGAAGCCTAGAACATGTACCCATACAGTTAGTATTGATGGTAGTTCATTTTTTTGGATCCTATTGCATGCCTTCTATTTATGTTTTTGTTTTTCATATTATGTTTTGTTATTGTAATTAATTGCATTATTATGATATTGTAATGAAATTGTGTGTGTGTGTTTTAGTGTACAAATAAATGTTTTATCTATCTATCTATATTTCAATATGTTTTATTGGATGGTTTGATATAAGTTACTTTCAATTCACCATTGCAAAATAAAATACTGAACTCTATGCACCAGAGAACAAGTCAAGCATGCATGTTTCCAATACTACATTTATGTCATTGTAATTAAAAATAATTATGTATTGAAGAAGGTGAACATTTTATAGTTTAGTTAGCATCAGTCTATAACACCCCACTGTAGAGCACTGGTCTACCCACAAAACATAGCTATGGAAAGATTGGGCCGTATAACTCACCACCTCGCGCGCCCAAAGGGTATTGTTGGTTTTCAAACACTGCCGTTAACAATCTAGGTTAGATTGTTAACGTGCCCTCCGAAACACGAAATCATCTTTCTTTCAATCTTTTGTCTACTAATTGATATTTACTGGTATACTGAAATAAAATAAAATCTTTACAGAAAGCATAGTGCAAAAAGTGCCAATGAACGGTGAGTTAACAAATCTTACGTACACAACAATTACTAATTACCTTATTAGTATATACAATCTTCAAAAAGTTGTAACGCTGCTTTATAATACGTTTATGCGCCGATGGTGGTTGCACCATAACTACAAGAATGTAAAAAATGAAAACTTATTTTTAAGGAGTTTTTAAAGTCCGTTTACGTTAGTTACTCGCGGATGACGACGGTTTAGGAAGTTCTTTGTAAATTTCCTAGAGTCGTTCAAACTTAGTAATTATATGACATTTAGTGATATAAATTAATTTCGTTATTTACAGTGGGTAAAGTAAAGGATCGGCCAGTTTCAGTTGGTAAAGTAATAATAAATGTTTTCTTTTATTTTAAAGAAATGGTAACTTTGATCTGATAAATTCCGGCCCGCCAAGTCAATTTCGAATTGATAGTTGTATTATTATATACATAAATTTGCCATACATGGGGGACCATTTTTAGGAAAATATTGAGCTGCCTTTTCTTATCAAATATGAAGCCAGAGCTATTTAGAGCTACATGTAGCTCTATCGTTGTCAATTCCGGCTTCAATCAGGGGCCTGATTATAGACATTTTTTGTAGGTAGCGCCAATACTGACAGAATTAATTAGTTACTTTAATTATTTTCTTACAGGTGACACATTCACTCCATATGAGTTACTTCCAGTCGCGACCAGCCTTATTGATAAAAGTAAGTCTAAATCTAATATTAATATGTTATACTATCGTATAAATATAACGTTAGACTGTCGTAAATAATACCGTCCAATGCTAAACATGAATGTATAACTTATATAGATACTTACTTTCTTTATAAGCGTTGTAGTCAATATAAAATTCTAGATTAAATATTTGAATTGTTGGCTTATAGATTCCATATCTTACATTTGTAAAGAGTCCTGCAACATTCCAGGCTTTAAGCCAACTTCAGTGCCCTGAGCTTTTTCTCAAAACAGTAGGTTAATATTACTTTAATGATATTTGGCCATTTTAGTACCAGAAAAGTTAATGATATATTAACCACTAAATTGTGAACTAAGTGGTAGTGTCGTCTAGGTATGTACAAGTAGGTACCACCGCAGTGCCAGATATCGTCCCGTAAATAGGAGCTTTTTGCACTTTTGTGTTTCGGTATGAGTCCACTGTTTTGTACCTAGTAAAATTACCAGGTATCAGAGAACCAACATCTATCGTCTCGGATGAATACATACTATTATTAATTTCCTGCAAAACTGCATATGTCATTGGCATCACTACCACCAGGTGAGCGCACTGACCTTCCCGTTCACTTAATGTTATAAAAACTTTGCGCGGGATCAGTGCTTCGGATTGCCTAGTTCAGCAGTAGTCTAAAATACCAAATACAGCCTTTTTTGGTTTTATAGGCAATGGTACTACTACCGTGACATTGATTTCTTTACTAAACACCTTTGCTGTGCGTTAAAAAATCTTCGCCATACCTATCTATGGTAAATTTTAAATATCTAGTGTTAAATATGAGGCTCTTGACGTTGTACACTTTAAAGATTTTAAAAAATATAAAGATAATACCAACTATAATATTTAAAATTTTATTTATTATATAAATATCCGTAAACATTCACACCAGCGCCTAACCCCAAACTAAGTATACCTACTGTCTGTTAATTGTGTCTTAGCAATGAGTAATCTCAATTTATTTCATAAATACATTCACACTATAAATACATAAATACTGCACCGGATTCAAACATGGAACCATAGTGCAGTAGCTGAGCTCGCAACTTATTTACAAAATTACAGTACATGGTCTGTGAACAATCAATACGACAAACACGCACATGAATAAAATCTATTGTAACTAATTCTTGATTCTGAAAAAATTAAGACCAAGAAACGGTATATTGAAATATTACTCTGTTTTTTCATGGAACTCGCCACTGTATAATAGTGATCTCTGGTAATGATAATGTCAGGTGTGTCCCACTTAGATCTCGAATCCCTGGTAAGCGTCTATAGTTGTTATGTTCACAATCACAGACATCCGAATATACAATAAGACTGGACAAGCCGCCAAGTTTATAGGCAGTCCCAGTGTCGCAATTTCTTTTCTTACCTGTGAAAAGTTATTCTATTACTTGGTAAATTTACTGATTCATTGCGATGATGGCATGTTACATTGCACCGGATGGTATTTTGGAAAAAAAACGGTAATTTCTTCTAATATTCGTGCGTCTTGACTCGTTTCACAGAGCGTAAACTGGCAGCCAGTGTATGCTCGTTGAGCTTACATTTGTCGCACTTTAAACGCGGCTCGCCCCATCTCTTGTATTGGGAAATCTGTGTTCACAATACAGGTCTGTATGAACAGGACCGTGTAATGCGGCCTCATGATGCTGTTATTCGCCGACGCACTCGTTAGCTGTGTGCAATAACATGGCAATTTGTTCCGATGTTCTTTTGTTTCATCAGGGAATTTCCGACACTAGACTGCGGTTGTCTCTAGTCTTTGGTTAAGTTAGCAATGTGACCGCTGTGACGAAAATTGAATGCATATGGAAAAAATATATATTCATTCATAAAAAGTCATTTATATTTCAAAAAATAAACCTATGAATATTCTTTTAAAACAGTTGATGAACCGGGAAGTGAGTATGAGAACGTATATTATTAATAAAATTTTCGTATATTTAACATTTCATATAATATAAATTCTAAGTGCATTAATAGGCACCGCTCGGTAAAATATTAAAAATACTTACCATGTTTAAGGTTTCAGTTTTATGCTATTTAGAAAACTTTTACAAAGTTTGCAGAACATTTAATTTTTTTTGGCACTAGATTTTACTAACTTAAATTGGATAACAAATTAAAAGTATTAAATTACATATAAACTGGTTTATAACTAAAAATCAATTACAGATGGCAAAGGAATAGTTAGCTCGTGCAAGAAGCCGGAAGAGTTAGCAGACAAGTTATTTGAATCTTTCTGTGAGTTAGTTTCATTATAAGTTTGAGTGAAAATCACCTTACAATAATGTGTCATTTATAATTACAGTTTTTGTTGTATAAGTACGTCTATAAACTAACTTTATTTAACACTATGTTTTATATTTATATTAGTTTACACTTCTAAAAGAATCGTCATATTAAATGGTAAGAACTTTAATATTACCATTTCAAAATTAAATTTAGGGTTATTCATTTAATTTTATTTAGAATTATTTGCGACGCAGACGCAGATTAAAAATAAGAATGTTAAACTTAGTATTTCTTTCAGAAAATGACATAACTGGTCTCGATGCACTTCAAGCTCTAGCACTTAGTGGGACTAGTAAGTTTTACGAATTTACGGTAATTTTAAAGTGTTCACGAATAAATTCATAAATCCTCTCCTAGGCTACTACGATCAAAGACAAACATAAATAGATAAACAAAGTTAATCCATATTGTTATGTATATGTCTATTTTACTACTGTCTTTCAAACTTTGAAACGTTGATTTTATTAATATACTTAGCCAAACTAAACATTTTGTTAACATACCAAACTGTTTAGTATTTAATTAACTAGTTGGTAGACTCGATATTGAGTCATCTAAATAGGTTCCACCGCAATACCAGATATCGTCCCGTGAAACAGGATATCACTTATGCACTTTAGTGTTGGGGGGTTAGCTAGTAAAGTTACTGGGTATAAGAGACCTAAAGTCCGGCATTCACGGATAATAATAACTGTATATCAGTTGTTAGTTTCTTTCAATGCCGCTCTATCGTTGTCAGGCGTATCACTTACCACCAGGTGAGCGTCTTAACCATCCTGTACATTTTAACATAAAAAACTATACATAATTTCGCCCAGCTTAGATGTTTGAGTACTTACCCGTTATATTTAGTATCTTCAGCAATCAAACCAAGACGAAATTAGCTTGCTGTTATCACTTACCTAAATGAAAAGAGCTCGCAGCTAACAACTTAATGATACTTTTGGTTTACATGTATCATTGCCAAAAAATATTATTAATAGATGCAGACGGGAGACGGAACCTATTGCACTCGGAACCAGTGACTGAAACCGTTGACTTCATAACTTTAAGTTTAAGAGGTAAATGGATGTTTATATGTAAAGGAGCCTGCCTGAAATGTTCATGTTTTTGATGTTGAACCTTACAATCAATTTCTAGGACAAACAATAGCTGTTAATTCAAAGCCGAAACAAAGCAAATACTTACGTAAGTTTATTTCCATTTACTTGAAAAGTACTAGTGGTTACTACTACAAAAAGGGAAATTAAGAACTAGCTTATTATCGAGTTTGATTATTATTGACGTACGTAAATACTTATACAAAAATGTCGGCCATAATTTTTTTAATGTATTTGTTTCAGTATTAAAAAAAACCGATGACCTTAAAATTAAGAAAAGAATTGCCGTGCGGCGTGGTGGTGAGTACATGCTATCAGAAAATATATTCATATTAACATAACTAGAAAGTTTTTAATCTCTTTTTTTTCTGCACAAGCAATAAAACTAGCTAAGAAACTAGAGAAAAAACGTCATTTGTTAGTATATCCAGGACGTAGAAACGTTTACCACAGTGGTGGTAATGATCATAGCAAATCAAGTGTATATCTTCCTCAAAATAAACAAGGTATGTTTTGTTTATATATTAGATAAGTTTCAATATTAAATTTTTTTGTTATTTTCTGCCGATATCGCCATTCAAATATTTTTAGCAGGCAGGGAAAGTACGGATACCTTCTTTCTTCTAACATTTTACTATTTATCTATGATTTGTCTATGCATGAACTTTTTGATTTGTAAAAATAGTAATTGTACTCTGTAAAACCAATAACTATTAAAAGATTTATTACTTACATGAAATGTTTCAAAGTTAATATTCATAGTAAGTACCTATTACCAATTTTACCACCAGTTGGTATTAAAATAGATAACATATAACAGACATGACTCGCTAAGCAGTCTTCATAATGCTTTCAATATTTTAGATGAGCACATGAAAA
>PQWD01004962.1:198801-263986 GCA_019425675.1 Leucinodes orbonalis | reverse complement strand
TATAAATATTAGCTTTGTGTACGGATGTAGCACTTCCGGACCCGTAGCCAACCACTCATTATCAGCCACTAATGGACCACTGCAGGGCACAGGCCTTCCCGCGCAGTATAGCTATGGGGAGATTGGGTCGTAACCCAGCACGCGGGCCCAATGCGGGTTGGTGGGTGTTAACGACCACCATCCTTAGATTGTAGCCGGGAGCGACGGCTCACGAGTAACGTGCCAAACGAAGTACGGAATCATCTTCCTTTTCGGACAATCGGGTGATTCAGCCTGCAATGTCCTAAACAAACTAGGGGAAATCGTACAAAGTGACATTTCTCCGCGGGATTCGAACCCACGATCCCCGGAGGTCGTGGGTTCGAATCCCGTAGCCGAACGCTGAAGATGTGATTACAGACCACCTTTAAGCTACTACGTTTTTAATTAATTATTCCGTGTAATTCTATGTGATAGAATACAAAATATTATACGTATAAAATTGATGTTATAAATCACATCCTCAGTGATACGTGTTCAACAGTTTGAGGAATGGCGGCCGCTTGTTTTACATAAAAGGTTAATGTGTTTCCATTACGTGATAAATGTCCGTTTGACAGTAGTGGCGCTAATGTGTTTGCGCGCTCCAACCGTATTGGCTGTGTGTACCCCGCGCCGCGCGCATACATCTACTTATGTATAATTTGAAGGAACACGGTCTTAACCTTTTCACCGCCAACTTTTTTCTTAACTGTTTACTAGTTTGTAGAGTCCACAGATTTCCCAATACAGGAGATGGGGCAAGCCGCGTTTTTAAGTGCGACAACTGTAAGCTCAACGAGCATACACTGGCTGCCAGTTTACGCTCTGTGAGAGGAGTCAGACGCACGAATATTAAAAGAAATTACGTTTTATCCCAAAATGCCATCCTGGCAATTGTAACATGCCATCATCGCAATGAATCAGTAAATTACCAAGAAATAATAACTTTCACAGGTAAAAACCAAAAGAAATTGCGACACTGGGACTGCTAAAACCTACTATGAACATTGGCGGCTTGTGCCATAGTCTGTTTGAGTTGAGTAATGATCTCTCGGATGCTGTGTTAAAGAGTCGTTAGTGCGCTCGATGCATTTGTGGTCCGCATGTAGCCTGCGATAGTTGATCCAGTCCTGAGTATGATTCTCGCAGCAGTGTAGACATAGAGTGATATTTTGCACTTATGTCTTGTGAGTGAAGTTGTAGCTGACTCCGGAAGGACATAACTATGTGTCCCACATGTAATAGAAAATTTTATGAATAAGTTGTATTACCTTGTTTTGTATTTTTTTATTATTTAATGTTATGTAAATTCTGTCTGCTGCTGAAGATTTTAGTGTTGAATATATTTAATTGATGTGTCACTATTTATAGATAGCTGTCTAGAATAATTAAATGATATGTTTATCTATTCTGTATGACAGTAATCTGTCTGTATATCCAAACATAAATATAAATAACATCTGTTGTCTTTTGTGTAGGTGCAGTGCTGGCAAATTGATGGAGAATAAACACCATTTTATCAGTGTGGTCTTCCTTCAAATGCCGCTTCTTCATGGTCAGGCGTATCACTTACCATAAGGTAAGCATCCTGACCGTCCTGTTCACGTCGTAACTTAAGAATAACCGCCAGGATTCCAGACACAATAGAAAATCTATTGTTTTAATTGGATATCTCCGTCAGCGGCGGTTAAAGGTCTAATTCACTTGACATTACGACACCAATGCGCGACCCTTTCAATATAACTGGAAAGGTATTCCGGTACAACTTTAATGTTAATACTTTAAATGGTGATTATATATTAGACTGATTTGTCTAAATTAATAGAGGCTGTCTGTCAACAGATGTTTTAAATTTATTAGATTACAATAATTTTCACTGAACTAAAATGATACACAGTTCTTTCACTGTAACCGCTTTCATAAAACAGGTAAGTTTGACATTATCAATCTGGAATATAAAAAATGCCTTAATATTTTGTGCGCCGTGTGCGGCCCGACAAGCTTTTTGTCCGAAAGAAATACTGTTATATTATTCTCGGCGAGTCCTAATAATGCCATTAGCGTTCGCGGCTCGTCAGCGGCCGCCGCCTAACAATAAATTGTACGATTGGTAGACCCGTTTCTCGAACATTGTCCCGTTTGGTGAATTTAACTGGCGTAAGCTAAAATATTACCGTTTATATTTTTTACCAGTGCGAGAGCAGGGTGTTTTGACTAACGTAGTAACGGAGCCTAAAGACTCAGTTGGGCAATGCTTCCTACCCGTACTGACATACGCAGATAAGACATGGACACGGACTGCGGGATTGGTTCACAAATTTAAAGTTACGCAACGGGCAATGGAGCGAGCTATGCTCGGGTTTTCACTTAAGGATAAAATCAGCAATTATTGTTATCCGCAAGAGAACCAAAGTTACCAACGTAGTTCGCCGGATCAGCAAGTTGACGTGGCAGTGGACCAGTCCCGTATGACGCAGATACGATGGCCGTTGAAACAGGTGAGTTCTGGAGTGGAGACCGCATCTCGGCAAGCGAAGTGTAGGACGCTCTCCGGCCCTATGGACTACCGACTTGCGAAAGGTCGCTGGTGGAGGCTGGATGAGTAAAGTGGTGGATATCTGACGCATAATGGGGGACAGCCAGTGCAAATGGATGTTTGCGAAAAAAGCAACACTTTTTTCGGAACATTGTCGATCCGGAAATGGCAAACTTGCCGTATGTACGTATGAAGATTATGTACTCGTACTACCTACTACCTTTAATAATATTTTAAACAAGATATTACACAGTAAGGGGTGAACATAACACAAGGTATTGGGCGTCTCAGAGACCAAAGTGTAACGCTCCGCGAACGTTTACCGAATCAACAAGTTTTTATTATTTGATGAACTATCAAATATAGATGTAATTAAATATAGATGTAGTCAAATATAGATTGACGACCTAATTGGTGTTGCGGTTGAGAGGTCGGCCGCAACACCAAGGGTTCCGGGTTCGATCCCCGGGCAATACAAACATTTGTGTGCAATGAACATGTCTGTTTGTAAATGGTCTGGGTGTTTTCTATGTATAATATGTATTATTTACAAAAAAAATGTAATATATGTATGTTTATCCGTTGTTTAGTACCCATAATACAGGCTTCACGCTTAACTTTGGGCTAGATGGCGCTGTGTGAATGTCAGTGGATATTTATTTATTATTATTATTATTTATTAATCGAAAGAAAAGAAATAATAATAATTTTAAATGTTTGTAAAATGAGCCTTAACTTAATTGCATGATGTTTTTGCTAAATCTTTCTTTAAAGACTTTTTTAAAAGAGTAACTCCTTTCCGAGTTTCTTCCTGGTCCTACGAGAAAAAAATGTTTATTTTCAATCACAATAATTAATTTTGCTGGTATTCATTTGACATTCATTTCATAAGTGTTGTACACGTATAAGCACTTCTACTGAATAAAGACATTTTCTTATGCATTTGACGACCCATTTGGTGTTGCGGTTGAGACGTCGGCTGCAACACCAAGTACAATACAGGCTTCATGCTTAACTTGGGGCTAGATGGCGCTGCGTAAATGTCAGTGGAAATTATTTTATTTTAATATTTATTATAAGTGTCTATTTAATTATGGGAAAATATTCCAAACTATAAGGTTCGTCGAGAGATTTTAGTCAATAAATATAAATAAAATAAAATATCATTTTTACTAAAAAATTCAACACTTTTATATTAAAATGTTGATATTAAAATTGGTATTCTGATACATTTTTGCTGAGGTTTAAAATAATTATATAGCAGAATGAATTGTCTTGAAGAATTGGGACACAAAGCTATGTCTTCCCAAGGGTTTTCGGATGGTGACGAAGTAAGATACCTGAGTGTGCTTCGGCTGGCAGAGAGCGGCCAACGTGTCGGGAGGTCAACCGCGAGGTCGTTTAACCCGGAGCCGCGGGGCCCCGGCGGCGGTCCGACACTGCTCCCTTGGAGGACTCTCACGGCTAGGCATGGTTCTGCTTTTAGTATAACTGTAGGTACTTATGAAGGAAACGTGATACTCGCTAGTTGGACTCTTCTCCCTTCTTGGATCCCTTACAGACACTTTTATTTAGTACATATGTTTTTTTAATAAGGATCTAGTAGGAACTGCTGAAAGAAACGTCAGAAAGACAGTTTATTAGGGATGCTGACCGACAGAATACGCAGCTATTTTTTTTTCGTATCTATCAAAATAACTTATTTCCGTACACTTGCGAAGACATTACAAAACTATGACGTCATAGTGTTACATCATCAAATCACGCACTCTTATTACTTTTTGACTGCCCTTGTGAATACGTATAGGCAAAATGGAGACCTCGGTACCTATGATATAAGTAATACTTTCATTAATAAGAAAAATCTCAAATATGAATAAAAATATTACAAGGCTTAAAAGCCAGTTCACATTGTTTGCGTGCAGAACTAATTATAAAGCAGTATAAAGGTTCACGAAACAAATATTTACAACTAAATATAAACATTATTTTATGACATCATTTACCGCAAAGTAGGAAGTACTTACCGTTTATACATTTCCCACTGAGATTGACATCAGAATGCAACTGGTGATAACAAACGATTTCCTTAATAAATGTCATTATTGACTTCTAGATATGGGTAGAGTATAATCTGTTGAGAGCAGCCCTGGCGAATTTATAAACGGATGTATGAATGCCAGAATGATACACACTGGCTAAGATTAGTTAGCCGCCTTGAATGACAGGGGGATTAGCATTTTAATCCAACGAGATATTAATGTGATCTATATTAGAGGCAAACGGTCATTAGTCGAGT
Organism: Leucinodes orbonalis; assembly: GCA_019425675.1. Taxonomy (NCBI): domain Eukaryota; kingdom Metazoa; phylum Arthropoda; class Insecta; order Lepidoptera; family Crambidae; genus Leucinodes; species Leucinodes orbonalis. The sequence continues at coordinate 259,130 of PQWD01004962.1, read as the reverse complement.
CAGGCGAATTGAATTTTATTTAATCAATGCTACACATAAACACTTCTGCAGTGGCAAAGTGTTCAATATATAAACAGAAATAAATTATGTGATAAGAATCGTTATTATCATCATCATTCCAGCTTGTACAATTCTTCTTCTTCTTCATCCTTTGCCTTTTCCCACTTCACTTAGGGTCGGCTCTCCTAATTTTAATGCGTCATGGTGGTCGTCATGCTGGCATTCATACATTTCTGTCTAGCCTAATATGTACAATGCTGAAAGAAAATTTCGTCTAAATAGTTCCATTTGGATTGATCCCTAACAGTCGACACCTGCCGCCCCATCACCTTCATCGGCCATGGGTTTCTTCTCAGTGGCAGGGTTTACGGCAATATGTGATCTTACTGCCGCCTACAATTTACTATCCCTTTATCTTTAGTCCTCGTTTTGAATTTTGTCGCGTAAGGAATTACCTCTTGATAGAACTTCAGGCAACTCTTTTAAAACCTTGTAGTCTTAACCGGTAATATTAAAGTAATAAAACCTGCATACCTGAGGCATTCCGCATACACAGATCAGTGCAGTGCTCGGCAACCCTCGACGTTAAAAGGCTTTTCGGCAAGTTGAAATGTTGCATTTAGTTTTGAATAATTGTATCTTTCTTTTATGTTTTTTGTTTGTGATTTTTTTTTCTTATTAATTTCTAATGTGTGCTTTTTTATTAGATTTGACAAACTTTTTAAAAAAAATGTTATTGTTTCGATTTTTTTATACTGTCTTTTAAATGTGTTTAGGATGTTGTTAGATGTAATGTTTTTATTTTGTCGAATAAAATATTTCTTTCTTTCTTTCAAATATAATGTATAAAAAAAATATTATTAATTTCAAAAATATGCTCAATTTTTATATGATTCATAATGTTTTGGAATGTATTAAAGTGGCGAAGGCTCGACGAGGACCCTTTATGAGGTCTAAGCTCAATGGGATGTTTTAAAGAGATGGGGGCTCACCGCCATTTATAAAAATAGTATTAAAATAATATTAATTCGTCTTTTCTGGTGCAAAAATGATGACGAGACATTAAAGTAATACTGTATTAAGAGACGGTGGTAACCCCTGGGATGGCTGCAGTAATCAGCCGTCACTCCCCCCGACGCAATATAGGCACTTCGTCAATTCTTGTGTGAAAAAAAAAACAAAATCACAATTAAATGAATGGTTTTTCAGTAAATGTACAGATTACAGACACCTTATCTATAGTAAAGGAATCGGTGCGTGCCGTCGCCGTTCAGTTGCAGTTCACCTATCTCTGTTTACAAAATGTTATCGTCAGTGGCAGCTGCAGGCCGATTACAATTATCATGTAGCACGGTGTTCGCTACTATTGATACTTTAGTTTCACTGTCTGTATTTGCTACCATTATTAATAATTAATCTCCTCTCTCTGCTGCATAGCAAATAGGACACAAACAGATGACAGTAATATTTATTTCAATAATTACATTACATATACTAGCTTACTGTTTAAGTCAACTTACGTAGTTGAGTATCGAAAAGGTTTTAAGGATTGGTTCGCTCCCGTCTGCAATATCATGAAAAGTATAAAATGTTTGCACTATGAATATTGTAGAGTCTTGTTTTCCCCTGTGGGTATTTTTCGCAACCAAGTTGTTTTTGTTTATTTTTTATTGTTTGATTATACTTATTCGGTAAATTATAATATGAAACCACCAAATAGAATGTCCCAATTTTTATTTTATTTTATTCATTGGGAAAAACAAACAGTTACACACTGCATGTTAACAAATTACATAACATATCATTGCTGCCAGCTGAAGAATAAGAAATCAAGAATACAATACCAAATATCTATGACAAAGTATTAATGTGATTACATTTAAAGTGGAACCTAATGAAACCATAGTATGACTGTATCACAATAATTTTTATTTTATTATAAACGTTGTATTATAATTTAATTACTCTGTCCTGTATATGTTTGACAATATTTTTCAATGTATTTGGTACAATATATAAATCACTAAACAAAATTAATTTAAACCAACGAAATTATATACGAAATAAATTTAAAAAAAAACCGGCAAGTGCGAGTCGGACTCGCGCACGGAGGGTTCCGTACAACCTGCAAGGTTTACAAAGTCGTTCATACGACAATCAGTCATAACTATGGTATTTTTATTGCAAAATGAAATTCAAACATTACAATGGGGAAAGATTGGAGGAGCATAAATTTAAGACAAAGATCCTTATCGTTAATTTTCGGATTTTCCTTTATGTGTGCATAAAACGTTGCTCTGCCAAATTTCAAGATTCTAGTCGACTGAAAGTACCCTTTAGTTTATTCCCTTCGAGTACTGCGAGTGCAAAATATGCAGCTTAAATTGCTGTTTCTTTTGATGCGTTGACATAGAAGTTTGATTTTGTTATAGCTTAAAGGTATTATAGACCGAGTATTGGTATGATTCAATTTAATACCTCTACGCGTTTATGAGGAAATGCGTAGTAAGTTAAATTATTAAAAAAATATATTATGTGATGTAACTAAAAATTATGGTTTTCGTGATTTCCTTTATCTTGCTATAAGACTGCTTCGTACCAAATTCCAAGATTCTGAGTTCACGGAAGCACCCTGTAGGTTTTGATTCCCTGCAAGTGTCGAAAATTTCGGCATTAACGGCTGTATCTTTGATGGTTGCTTAGAATTTGATTTTTCACAGCTTCAAGGACAGTAGACTGAGTAATTGATATAAATTTCAGCTTCATACCTCCACGCGTCCTGAGAAAAGGGTCTTGACAGACGGACGGACAGACGGACAACAAAGTGAATCCTATAGGTTCGTTTTTTCCTTTTGAGGTACGGAACCCTAAAAATAGATACAATTCAATAGATAACAATTCGAAGCAACCTAATCGGTCTCGAAGTTATAAAAACGCGAGGATTTGTACACCAGATAAATCATATTACGGATCAGTAAATAGCATCAGCAATAAATCATCATCCGCGGAACGGATGTGTGCATGCACACACCATTAGGAATATTTAAATCAATATTAGACCTCCCAATGGTATCATTTGCATCGCTAATCAAGATGTCGGCCGGCACAGAATTTTCTATGATAAATTGCCAAAAAGCGGGTTTGAAAATAAAGGGTATTTATTATGAATATTGTATAGAGCTGATGGTTGTTAGCATTTTATTTGAGTTTATCATGGCGTGATTCCCAGTCGTTCGCGCTTAGTAACTTTCAATATTAACCCTTTGATAGCCAATGATGCCTTAAGGCAGACATAATAGATTTTACATTGTGTCTGGATTCCCGGCGTTCAATGAGTTAAACCATTAAACCGGTATTCGGTCAATATGGCGACAAAATATTCTTTACGATGAACATTTAGAATTTTCCCAATTGATTAATTTTAACACGTAACACGAAGATAATGGTTTAATAATAAAAAATGCGTGCATATTCGATGAGTTTTGAGTGCAAACTTATCTTTATTTTGTTCACAGGTTAAACAAATAAAGATAAGTTCGCACTCAAAAACTAAAAAAGTCTAGGAAATATTTTAATAGAATGCTAATGTGTGATTAACATAATAGAATAGGAATTAAAATACTTTAATCTAAATTAATATTTATGTGCACTATTATTTGGCGACATATTAAAAGCTTTCTCATTTAACGGTTGATAAAATGATTGCGTGGCGAGTCCCGTCAGACTGCCTCTGCGATCGCGTCCAAGGACATCAATCAATACGGGGGATGAGCACTCACGCGTCTGTTACACTAAATTATTTCCGCACACACAGACATGACAAAATGGCTTACAGCAGGCTAAAACAAAAGGAATGAAAGTAAGAAAAGTACGCATGTAGATATAATAAATAACAATTAAAAAGATTGATTTTAAAAAGGGTAAGTTACTTTCAACAAGGGTCTGAAACCTCGACTATTACACTATTTACTCACATTACCTTAAACGCTGTATCCAACTCCCATTTAAAACATCAAATAAAGCAGTAACAGGAGTGATGATGTCACCTTGTAAAATATGACGACGTCATGTTTCCCGATCTGGTTTGTGTGGTCTGTATGCAGTGTCTCTGGATCAGACACTACCACCTCGGTGGCAACCCTCTAAAATGCCAAAAAAAGCACAATATACATACAGTAATTGAAGTTATAAAAACCACTCTGTTCGAAACACTAAGGTTCTCTTCTAATGTTTCTGCACTTACAGGTTTTTTTAGTGGTATGACTTCAGATGTCATATCATTGCACAGAGTAGATTTCTTAAACGTTGTCTGGAGTTTAAGTATATTGATTTTTTACCGTGACAAACTTTAACCACTAAGATAGTTCACAAGCTAGAGAAATCTTAGAACTTTTATTGCTTCAATCCCTTAAGAAACTGGTGACAGTAGACTAGGAGTGAGTCATCATAGCCGAGTGAAGTGACCCGCCGGTGGCTGGGAGGCGGCCAACCTGCGCGGGCTAATTATTCTATCAATCAGCTATTTTTATAAAAACCTATATTAAAATAGAACATTTCAGATGTGTATATTTTTGTATAATTTGCACAGTAAAACTAAAACTTTCAAGAAGTTAAGAGGTTACTTTTTGGAAAATAAAGTTTGTTTTGTTTATGAATGAGTATTTTTTATTATAATCAAATATAACTAAGATGTATGTGTGCAGGCAGCTAAGAAAACGTGATGTAATTTTGAGGAACCATTTGTCAAAAATAAAAGTGTTAATTATTCTGTTAATCTTGAAAGCGTAATTGGAATATTAATATTGATTTACTTAAATATTCATAATTACGGAAAAATGCGAGAAACTATAAAATTGAGAAACGGACCCGTTCAATGAGAATCTGAATCTCTACATAAATGGGAAATGAGTAGGTTGAAGCATACATGGCGTCAATATTTAAAAATGTCTCGTAGAGCAAGCCCCACAAGTTATTAATTGACTTGAATTAGACTTACTCGTTATTTAAAATATGGACGCGGAAAACTGAACAAATAACATTCCGAAAAACTATCATAAAACTAAACGTAACTTCCGAAATAATCCTGAAGCGGATACGAAGTGAATTAGGGCTACAAAAATATTGCATCGATTGAAAAGGGCGCGCGCGTGACCGGCCCGTGGCAGATGATCAAATATTTCAAGTCATAATTGACATTATTCAATATTTTAAAAGGAGTTTCCTGATGAATGGCAGGTCTCAGGACGTGTTTAAAAAGTTGCAAATAGTAAAATATTTGGAAATAGCCATCAGTTAAATAAAAAAAAAACAAGTAAAATTCTTAAGTCTAAAGTGTATTTACGAATATGCAGTTCCGGTTAAAAGATTAGTTTCATTGATCAAAAACTAAATAAAAATGGGCAAAAGTATCAATTACTACACTGATGTTGAGATAACCCCACAGACAGAGTTACTAATACATTTGGACGCACTTCGAAATCTTGTTGCGATAAGATAAGACCCAAGTTAAGCTTTTTTTTTCGAACTGACTACTGCTGTTGGCTGCAGATGGCCTTCACAGCTTCATCGGGCAGTTGGCGAGCGCAGATGGCTCTCAGCCTAATCTCCAAGTTAAGCGTGAAGCTTGTATTATGGGTACTAGTCAACGGATAGAAATATTAATATACATTTTGTTTGTAAATACATACATATTATACATAGAAAACACCCAGACCATTATAAACAGACATGTTATGCACGCAAATGTTTGTTTTGCCCGGGGACCGAACCCGGAACCCTTGGTGTAGCAGCCAATGTCTCAACCGCTACACCAAATGGGTCGTCAGCGCCAGATATCGTCTCGTGAAAAGGGAGTGTTATGCGTTTTTGTGTTTCGAGATGAGGCCACTGTAGCTTGTGAAATAACTGGATATAAGACACCTAATATCTGTCGTCTCAGGTGTCAGGCGCAGTGCGGTATTGATGGAGGATAATTAGTGTCTATCAGTTGTTGGTCTCTACAATACCTCTCTGTCATGGTTAGGCCATTACCATCAGGTGAGCGTCCTGATCGACAGTCTTGTATACTTATAACATAAAAAAATATGTGATAAATGTCTGTAATAACGAGCCCTTATTTTTACATGACTAAATTACTTTAGTTTAAAATTTTGCAACAGCGCACAAGATTTGATGCGGCACCAAATTTATATTTTAATGTGACCCGTGTATCTATGATTAGTAAGTAACAAATTACACTTTAATTAGAGGGATGTTTATCTAATCACTACCTTCGTTTACAAACTTAGTTTAAGTTACATCAATTTAAGGTATCGTGAGAAACGCGTCAAGAGCATCCCACCATTTGTTTGAATAATTAAATAAGTAAAATGAATCGCCCACAGTGAACCGGTGAGTTTTCTGATTGGGTTTACTATGGACAAGCTTTTGATGGGAACTTGTACTGATGATTAGTTAAAAGCAATCTTGGAAATAAACTACAGAAATTATACTCTATCCAAGCCTATCTATCCATATCTTGACTACAGAATAACAAAAGTGACGAAATGATGCCACGGTTACAATTATATCATCCAAGTAAATGATTTTGCCCTTTGATGATTCGTTGTGAATGCGAGTCAGTGGCATATTAATAATGTCGGGATCTGAGACTTCCGGTGCGACCTGTCCGCCTGCCGCCTGCGATGCAAGCTTGGGAATACGTCACATCATTATCAGTAAAAAAAATCAAATTTTGCTTCAATGCTTATCGATGTGCTTGTGGTGTCTGTTGTTCGTGTGTATGTGAGTGTGATTGCGGTTAAGTGCTTTAGGTGCGTTGCGGTGACCGAAAGGCGCGGGTCGAGGCCAGCGCGCAGCCGCTACAGGCCCAGCGTTACAATGTGATTACAATTTTCAGCAACATTTAGGCATGATCATACGCACACAGTAAGCCTCACTGGGAATAACTGTTCCCACAAAGTATTGATTCCTTATAATCTTTCCGTAATAAGTCTTTGTCTAAACACATATTAAGGGCAACATTATACATACTTGCATATATGGTAAATGAACATGGATATAACCGTGATCAAAGAGCCGATGTCTAACAGAGCAGAAATATTATGAGCCTGTACATCGGTACGATACGCGTATTGTGTTACTCGTAAGTTAATCGAGTAAAGATATCGTGATTTACTCTTAATGAGCGTTGTTTTGAACAACATACCAATTGACTAAGACTAGGGCTCGTTACGGAGTCGACTTGGTAGAAACCGTCCTGTGAACCGTGCAGTGCGTTATTGATGGAGAATAATACCTGACTGTCAGTTGTTGGTCTCAATCAATGCTGCTCTGTGAGCATCCTTACTGTCCTTTATACTTTTGTAACATTAAAGAAAAATAAAAAATAACTAAGTCCTTCTGAAGATACTTAGTGGGAAATGGAAATAATGAATAATATTGCTCAAAGATATGAATATTATGAAAGATACGATTAAAATGCGTGAGTAATTAAGCTTGTAATGTGTTTTTAGTGACCCTCTGGATTAAAAAAAATAGTTTTCCCGTACTTGGGTTATTTTACTATTAAACCAAATTTTATTTACTACTGCCAAAACTGGAATTTCAACTAACGGTATTAATGATAATGTAAGCTGCAAATATCTATCGGTGGTGATGATTAAAGCTAAAATACCTAACAGCAAAAGCTCATTTCTGCAAGTGAAACATTTTGATCAATCACCATTAAAATTCTATGGATTCTGATCATGCACGTTACTTGGTAATCTTTTCAATTGCTTTAAGTGATTACACAAAGTATTTCCATTACATAATAGTAATGCCGTTGATATTGGACGGTTTGATTGTGCACGATATGGGACACTTAAAATGACATACCACATAGAAAAAAAAATAGAGAAGCTCGTTAAGAAAATCTCTAATTTGGCTACAAATAGAATGGTATTTCAGAAATAGATATTGTTATAATTAGGCAGCGGGGGCCGCAATGTATTTAGAGAAAGCATCATCGCGCCATCTGTCACATGTGACGGGAGACGTGCTGTAGCGGCCGCCCGCCCGCTTTCACGGTGCTAGGGCGCCGGGATAGATGGCGCCTCAGGTTGCGTAGATGAATCGAAATTTATCTTTGAAGAATATGATTTCTAGAAATAAAAAAAATGGTTATATTTAAAAAATATGAGAGTATAACCAATCTATTTACGATTGAAAGTATTCACTATTAATGCTATAATATTTACAAAGTATGATAAATATTATTACGCGCATTAATTTGTAAAGTCACCACTCTATTCAATCGGAGCCGAAGTCTATAGAAATACTAAAGGTTAATTAAGTTTAAATGAGAAAGCGCGTGCACATGGATGACGGTGCGAGTCTGTGAATGGGTTATGAATAATGTGTGTAACGTTGTTATTGTTGTGTGTGTCAGGCGTGCGGCGGGATGCGCGGCGTGACGTGATGTCCCCCGCGCCCGGGGCGGCGCCGCGCGCTATTTATACTGCGGGCGTGGGCGGCGCGGGCGGTGCGGGTGCGGGAGGGGGGGCGCGGCAGTCGGGCGGGCGCTGGCGGCCCGCGGCGCGCGCCTGCTGCTGCCCCGACGACGCGCTCGCGGCCTGCCTCGGCCGCGCCGCGCCCGCGCGCACGCTGGACCGCATGCGCCGCCTCGCGCCCTCGCGCCACCAGCGCCTGCAGGCCCTCACGCAGCGCCTGCTGCCGCGACACCCCGCGCCCTCCCCGCCGCCGCCCCCTCCGCCCCGCCTCCCGCCGCCCGCGCCCCCGAGCCCGCGCCCCGTGCCGCCGCCGCGCGCGCGCCGCTCCAGCCCGCCGCGCGCGCTCTCCGCCGGCCGCGACGACTTCGACGCCGACACGCTCACGCTCATGCGCGTCGAGCCGCGCGCCATCGTCGGCTCCTACGCCCAGAAGACCATCCCGTACCGCAGCGCCTCCTTCTCGCAGGGCGACTTCGCCTCCGAGCCGTACTACAGGGGCTCGCGGCAGCCCTCCTCGTTCGACTTCGGGCGGCGCTCGAGCCGCGCCACCTCGGACCTGTGCTCCGACTCGGCGAGCTGCGACACCGGGACGCTCGAGACCGAGCTCGAGGGCGCGTCGGAGGCGTCGGCCGAGACCCGCGTCGGCCGGGCCGGGGCGCGCGCGCGCTCACGCACCCGCCGGCGCGGCGCGCGGGGACCCGGCCCGCCGCCCGGGCCCCGCGCGACCCGCGCCCCGCGCCCCCGACGCCCCACCGCCCCGCCGCGCCCCTTCGCCTTCCCGCCGCTGCCGGCGCCGCCGCCCGCCGCGTGCCCCAACCCTGACTGTGAGTGCGCCGAGCTCCCGTCGACGCCGGACGAGGACGCGAGTGTGCCCGAGAGTTGTATCCCGGTGCCGGTGTACGAGTGCGTGGTGAAACAGTGGTCGCGCGAGGCGGGCGCGTCGGACGGCTCGCTGGACAAGGAGAAGGAGGACGAGACGATCACGAGCGAGCAGGTGGCGCACCTGCTGGCGGCGGTGCACACGCGCTCGCCGGCGCCGCCGGGCGCGCGCGAGCGACGCCGACCCTTCGACAAGAGCAAGCGCCGGAAGGGCATCTACATCACGACGACGGCGAGCGACGAGGGCGGCGAGGGCGTCGAGGGCGGGGAGGGCGGCGAGGGCGGCGGGGCGGCGGCGGAGGGGCGCGCGGGCTGGGCGGGCGGGTCCCGGGAGCCCGCGCGCGCCGGCGCCGACCTGCTCGCCGACCTGCTCGCCGGCTCCTCCGAGGCGCTCTCCAACGCTGCCGCCTTCGACAACGTCGTGCTCACGCTGCACCAGCACAATGTGAGTACCGCACACCATGCACGCACTGTTCCCACTTTAACTTATACTATGTCTTTGCCATTGTACTTGAAGTAAATGATGTTTGATTGAAGATATAAACAGAAGATTACTGTCAAGATTAAAAATAAAACAATCGATAGAGAACCATAAACTTCTAAATATACAGAAATCGTATTGCCTTGAAGTCAGCAAGGTTACGTCTCAGGAAAATAAACGCCAACGCAAAGTAATGATAATTTGTCAGAGACAAACGTTTTCGGATAAGCAAATGACACGTCATCTCGATGAAGATGTCGTTCGGCCATCCGGACAATAATATTCGTAGGTGTTTTGAGACACCCGCACGCAGCCGCCGCTGACAGCGCCCGCGTCAGGGTCGCCGTTGTTTTTACATTTATTATTTCACCTAACTTACGCACGGCTGTTCCAGCACTGTTACGACTCTATTGAGCAGTTATTTCAGCATAAATAATTGATTCTCGGGTAGGCTCGTGCCTCTCGGTCATGACGTCTAATGAGCTGATGATGATGATGATGTAATAATTTATTATTACACATGCCTTTTCATGAAATTTGTACTCTGTATAGTTTTATTGAAAATAAACATTTAATTCTTACTTTTTAAAAACTTCTGATCATCATTTTATAGATATCATAAGAATACGAAATATTATGATCATTACATTTTTATATTTTACTAATCTCAGAAAAATATTACCCTAAGTTATGGCATTCCACAAGAGTGCATACAAGGGTCATTGCTGTTGCTTATGGGAAGAAATAAAGAAAATACACTTGCAAGGAATACTATTGAGTGTAAATTATACTTGGTTATTCTACTTTGGCTCTTATTTAAAAAACGGATTTATTTCAGGATATAAATTGAAATAGGATGGATAGGATTACTAAGTTTACCGGAACTACATTTTATATGTTTGAGGAAATTATCCATAATCATTGGATTCCTCTTTTAAACATAAATACAATATTACAAAGAAAATTGCTTAGCTACCTGCACTTACATGCGAAATGCACTATTCCAATATAAATTTAATGTCTGGAAGAATTTTTTATTCTACTTAAATATACGCGGCGGACGTTGAATCAGCTGTTACTCAATAAAATACAACATTGTTCAAATCCCCGAGGTTCAAATCCCGCCACGTACCAATGTGGTTTCGAATTTTTGACATTATATGTACGTAAATCAAACGCTCTTACGGTGAAGGAAAATATCGTGAGGAAACCTGTGCACGCCTGCGTAAAAATTTAAAGGTTGTGCGTGAAGTCGGCCAATCCGCACTGGGCTCGCTTGCGCGGACTACTAAGGCTTTAACACCCTTTAAGGGTGTTAAAGTCTTATAATATGCAAATGGTTTATATAATTAATATTTGCTCTGTGAACATGTGAACGTACATCGCAATGTGCCGTCGGTGTAAGTAGTCCACGCTGCACTCTATGAGTCCATCGGTCCGGTCATTTCTTAACTGCGGTGTTACTGATGGATGCAAAATGTTCGACTATCAGCTGTTGGTCTTTTCAGCAAATACCTTAATTGCATAAAATACCTTGACTTTCTTACATAAATTGATATTATAATATTTTTCATCAAACTGATGATTGATGATTATGCACAAATTTTGCTTATAGTTAATACCGGTGATCTCGAAGCAAATAAACAGGGTCCATAAATCAGTTGCTAACTAAAGCTCGTTGACTTACCTGTCAATCGGAAACAAAACTATACCAATAGTTTACTGTTATTGCGGTAGAAAGATGGGAAATTGAGGTTGATGATCCCCACCCATGATAAGATCAAGTGCGTGGGTGTTGAACTTTGAAGCAATTGATCTTATCAGGGAACTTTCAAACAAATTAATTAATTGTCGAGAGAAAAATCTCTAGATGATAGTATTGAGGTTTAAGTTGCCTAATATTTTAGAGGAAATCACCATTCTTTATAAGAACTTTTTCACGTAATTGTATCTTAAAATTTATATTTTCATAAAGGCCTATATTATCTATAGTAAAATTTGCGAACGGAATATTTGTATAATGTAAAACAGATGCGAAAAACAACGAATAGTAAAATTTGTGATTGTTTAAAAACGCAGTACCTAGTAGACAAGATGATTCATGAGCTGGCATCGGTTCAGCATTGAATTTGTCATTTCGAGGATAAGCCTTTTCGCGAATAATTGATAAACATTGAGATCATTGAGAGACAATGGCATTTATCGAATAAGTCTTAAAAACCTTATGACAATTAGTCCTTTCAAGTCAGTTCTTTGGAGTCTCGCACGAGTGGTGAACTTTCCGCGGAGCTCCTGCATGACTCACTGGGTCAGGGAACTATGGAGTGCTTCTTTATTTAGCGCGGCCAGCGCGCGCTCCTCGCGAGGTTTTCCAACAACGCATATTCTCAAAATGTGTTAGTGTCCTCCAATTTGTTCGATGACAAACCAATCACGAGTCGGGATTTTTTTATTCTGCTTAAATATACGCGGCGGACGTTGAATCAGCTGTTACTCAATAAAATACAACATTGTTCAAATCCCCGAGGTTCAAATCCCGCCACGTACCAATGTGGTTTCGAATTTTCGACATTATATGTACGTAAATCAAACGCTCTTACGGTGAAGGAAAATATCGTGAGGAAACCTGTGCACGCCTGCGAAAAAATTCAAAGTTGTGCGTGAAGTCGGCCAATCGCACTGGGCTCGCTTGCGCGGACTACTAAGGCTTTAACACCCTTAGGCTCGTGCCCCTCGTGGGGACGTTTAATGAGCTGATGATGATGATGATGATTGATTAAAATCAACTGTCATAAAGATAAATAAACAAGTTACAAAAACTTAATGTATGTAGATTTGGATGTAGTTTTTTGAGAGATACAAGGAAAGAGCTAGGCTAGGCTTTTCCAATTTTTTTTTGTCGGGAGCGGAATATGTTGTAGCCGGAGTGATTTTCAGTTTATACTTTGTTGTGCCCATGATGTACCGACGACACGGAGAGACGAGACGAGATGGAAATGTATGGGATGACACGGATGTATGTATCATACCCGACACCCGTCTCCGCGCAGCCCGTTACGCCGTTACTCGCCGAATAATGGTGATCTCACTTACCTATATTTAACTCTATATAATATTACGAACTTCCTCCGTGGCTCAGGGGACTGAGCGGTGAGTTTAGGTCGCTGTATGATCCGGGGGGTCGTGGGTTCAATGAAGATACCATCGGTTATGATATACCTTAAACTGAGAAAATTCCAACTAGAGACTCAATATGGGCTTATTTAAATAACTTAAAGTTATAAAAAAATATTTTACAAAATGTCATCTATACATATAAATAAAATTGGAGTGTCTGTTTGTAATATTGAATTAACAATTTTTTCTTCATGCATATGAATATGCAAACGGTACACACACTAAAATAGCATTTTTAAATATTTTGTCAACATATTATTTTGTTCTGGGTAATCTCTGAAATGGCTGGACAGATTTGGACGGGACTTTTATTAGCAGATCGCTCACGGAAAAAGGAAAAAAAGAAAAATCTGAAAAATCTTCATACTATTGCCCCAAAACAGTATGTAATATGCGTGCTAGCAGGCAGTCTCCAGATCAAATACCATAAATACCTGTGAAGATTTGACATTCTACTTTCATATGTCTAATAATTAAATGCTATGCTCTGTCCTCAACAATATGACCATATTAATATTATCCGTTAGTTATTACTATTGTATTGTCACAGTTTTGGGTGCGATTGTTAAACGTTCAAAATTATGTGGGTCATGGGTTGAGAGGTACGCGTCAGTCAAGGTGCGATATCGTTCAAGATTGTCTTTAAAAGTCAAGCGAAAGATTACTCTTAAATTCGAGGTCAGACATCAAAATAATCCGTTCCCGACGATTAAAATGCGAAAGGTCATCCGTCCCCGCCGCAATGTCGTTGTGACTCCGAATATTATTCGGAAACCCCTTGTTGTGAGAAGGACATGCCTCTCTCTCTTCAACCTGACCACAGTTGGACATTGTTCTCCGCCATTTTGCGCCTGATATCCCGGCCCTCCGTTTTTCTCATCCAGCCTCCACCAGCGACCTTTCGCAAGTCGTCGGTCCATCGGGCCGGAGGGCGTCCTACGCTATGCTTGCCGAGACGCGGTCTCTACTCCAGAACTCATCAGCTCCAACGGCCATCGGTTCTGCGACATACGTGACCAGCCCACTGCCACTTCAAGTGGCTGATCCACCGGGCTGTGTCAGTAACTTTAGTTTTCCTACGGATCAAATCATTTCTGAAGGACATGCAATGTTTATTATATTATTTCGAGTCGATAGCAAATATATTTGTATGCATCGCAATACTGCGTGCGTTGCGTTGCACTCTATATTGCTCCATTATTGTGTACAAACAGCACTCGTGGAGTTTGCTTATTTCAATACACCTTACTCTTCCTATTTATTGCTCTGTGCTAACGGTCCCGTACACGTGTGTATCTTACTCTATAATTTTAGTATAACAAGGATGCTTTCAAGCTATAAAATGACTTTATAAACATGACAGGCAGGCCCCTCCAGTCGCATTTACATTAAACAAAGAATTCATAAAAGTACCTATATTCATATTTTTTATACTAACGTTGCAAATTGCAATCTTGAACAAACTTAAGATGTGATCCGATAGTGATATACAAATTGTGTCACGGTAACCGAGTTGTTGCAGAAATCAGACTCGGGTAAATTTAACCCAAGTTTTGTTATATTTTTACAACTTTATCGCAAGTTCAAAAAGATTTCGTTATTAATACTGAGCTTTTTTCGGTCAACAACATATATTTAATTTATACAAACAACACTTTAACATAAGTATTGAATTACAAATATATATATATATTTATGAGGCATTTGACGGATATTCGCATATTAAAACACAAAATTTGAGCCAAAAAAATAATAACAAACTTGCAAAAAGTATATAATTTAAAAATAAACAAAACCCTGCTTGCAATACGAAATATAAAAAGTGTGTAATGTTTGCACTATATGGTAGTTTGTTTTCCCTTTTCATTAGGAATTTGTAGCATTCGGGTTTTTGTTCATTTTTAAATTATATTTTTTTTATTTCAGACGTTTTAGCGTAATATATAAAATTAGTTTAGAATGCTCGAGCACTATGTTTTTAATTTCTAAAAAATATTACTTTTATGTTCAATATTTCGTAAACGAAACCCTGTATCGAAAAACGGTTTCCACACTCATACTATTTTTGAAAGATCTATTCAACAATACCCCACTGTATGGGATTACTTAAAAAAATATTTTTACAAACTTACAAAATGGCGTTCAAAATCCGTATTTTTATGCTTTAAATGTACCCAGTGATACTCGCGCTATGAAGAAAAATCTAACGACACCTCTAGTTAAAATCCATCAATCAGTTTAGGCTGCAGCTGGGAACATAGATATCTACGTAAATACATAAGTACGCTTGAAAAACATAACCCTCCTGCGGCAGTCGGGTAAAAGGCAATTTAACAAAGTTTTGATAGTACTATGTTGGGTGTCGCTGTTCCCTCGCGAATGCCACTGCCAAGGAATCCGCGACATTGCGCAACGCTATACACACGTACCGGTATCAATGGGATACACATCGCATTATTTTTAGTCGTGCACATTACCGTGACTCAGTTGTTATGTCGCGTCCGCCGCCGCCCATCGCCACTTCACGCACTCAATGTCAAACGGCCTCCATTTGTAAGGCTGAGAGCCATCTGCGCTCGCCACGCGCCCCGTGAAGGCGCGTAAAGGCTATCTGCGGACAAGAGAAGTAGTCATTAAAAAGATTGGTCTCGATTTGGATTGTCCTTGTCGAGGGACCCAAACTATGGTTCACCTTATGTGGTGTCCTGCTTGCCCAAGCAGCTGCTCTCAGCAAGATTTAATGAAGGCTGCACATAACGCTGTTACCGTAGCTAGGTGTTGCGATGCTTCAGTTTTTATTCATTTATGGCATACAAAATATTACTCATATTTTAAGCTGTTAACACCCACGCATATGCATTGATTGGGCGTGCATGGTGGGTTCTAGAAGAACCTCCGCCATAGCCATGCGGCTATGGCGAAGGCAGAAAGCATTTTCTGAATAGATTTATGCACTCAATATCTTAGTGATGTATTTTAATATGGCCCGATGGACCGACGACTTGCGGGCGGTCGCTAGTGGAGGCTGGATGAGAAAAGCGGAGGACCGGGATATCTGGCGTAAAATGGGGGAGACCTATGTCCAGCAGTGGACTGCGATAGTTTGAAGAGAAGAGATTTTTAATTCGTATTAAAAATCTCTTCTTCAGTATCCAATAGTATCTAATTCGTCATAGTTGCTATACAATTGTTTGTCCGACATAGAACTCGTGAAATGCACCAATCTTATGCTGATTGCAGTTATTTGTATAGTGTTATGACTTTCTTTTTTCTGAATATGCAACACTAATGGTAGGTGCAATCTGTTACAGCACATTTCCGACGTCAAATAATATCTTAATATGTTATTGTAAATGCAACTAACTGTGTTATTGTGTAAGTTTGTCAGTGGGCAGTGATTTACGACTCTGGAGTACATAATTTGTAGTCGTAGTCATAAGAATAAAAATAAATCCCAGGCAGCGAGTGGGTGCTTCGCGGTGCTGAGAAACACTGGACCTATTGTTAATTTTAGGTTTTAGTCGAAATCTTCACCCTTAACAACCTATTTAGCATAAAGTGGCTGCATAATAATAATAAATAAATATAAATACCCACTGACATCCACACAGCGCCATCTAGCCCCAAGTTAAGCGTGAAGCCTGTATCATGGGTACTAAACAACGGATAAACATACTTATATACATTTTTTTGTAAATACATACATATTATACTTAGAAAATACCCAGACCATTACCAACAGACATGTCATGCACACAACATGTTTGTACTGCCCGGGGATCAAACCCAAAACCTTGGTGTAGCAGTCGACGTCTCAACTGCTACACCAATGGGTATAACAAGATGTTGTCATGCATCTCTTACAATGTAACTGTTGTTGCAGTTAGTATCACAGCCATAGACTCATGACATTGTTTTGTTAATTTGGGGCACGCTAGCTTGAAGTGTTTCGTCGTTTCTTTCAACTCGTAGAGATTGGTTTCCGATGTAGCAGATAGTTTATATTCTCTGGATATATATCGATAATAATTACAAGTTTAATTCAATAGAATACTTTTGACTTTATTTGATAACTGAAATACGCCGATTTCGTCACACTGCAGATCATCCAAAGTGTTTAGCTACTACTTCCTCAAGCTAGAAAGCTGAAATTTTGTATGTGATCGCACTAAAGAGACTGCCTAGTAACTCACAATAAGAAAACTGCAATCCCATCAACACATTTCACGTATAGATATTGCCAAGACGAGCACGCAGGGTTAGCGCTTGTGAAAATATATATCAGATCTCATGTAGAGCCCAAGCTTCTGAATCTACGACCTACTCTACCGACCTTACTTCAATTCTACATATCATTACCATTGTTGTTACCTAATACCCACCAAACCACACTGTGTCCGCGTGTTGTGTTACAGCCCAACCTCCTTATAGCTGTGTGGGAAGGCCTGTCCTACACAGTGGGTTTTATATGGCTGATGATGAAAAAAGACCTAACATCTACCGTTCTCATATTCGTCTCTGTATATAATAATGAAACTTAACAGTATTGGTTTATTTTAACAATACATGTGTTATGGGCGCATCATACTTACTTTTAGGTGAGCGATACCAACTCTTAAATTAAATATTATCGTGTCCTTAGTGCAACATATACTAGTACTCGTAGTTATGAAACCCTGCTTGCATTTATCTCCAAAAAAATACTTTCATTATTCAAGGAAAGAAAATGCGCTCTTATACTTACGATAATAAGGTTGTGTATTAAAATGTTTACAGAATTCTTAACTAAGTTACTTAAACAAATATTATGAATTGTCTAATATTTTGGCCTTGCAACTTTATGCTCGCGTCTAGATTGAGGGCAAAGTTATTTATTCTGTTTCAATTCTCGTTGTAGAAAATAGGTCCCATTACCTCATATTTTTTCTTTTTTTTTAACTGAATTCTCTCAAATTTATATGTTGTTTAACAGTATTTAAAACATGGGCCCTTGTGTCATCCAGCGCCGCCGTGGCGAGTGCGGCGCGCGACGCGGTAATCCGCACAAATTGTTGACTCGCCACTTGCCAACTGGGAACAGATGGTTTCATCGTTCATCATCATTATATGTAGCCGTTATAGCTATCGTGTTTGTTTATGTTATTACGAAACACTACTGCATAGCTACTGTTGATAGGAACACTAGTCAATTTTATTAACATGTGAATGTCACTGCCCATCTGTCTGTAATCAGTTCAAGAGTTGAGGCACTAATTTTGACTTTTGACGTTTGATTGCGTGTGGGAATCACTCTTATTGTAACCCTAAGTTTTAATGTTTTTAAAGTAATTTATAATTTAAAGATCGTTTAATACTAGTCAGCGACTAGTCTCTTCATCCTATCGCTGTCCACTCCTGGATATAGAGAGGGCACATCTTCGCCAATCGGTGCTAGTCATGGGAGAAATGCCTGTAGTCACAGTACTGTGATAAATTTTTTAAATCTTATTTGGTGACTGTTGCCACTTGCCTAAAAAACAGGTCAGTCTTCTTGGTTGTGAAAGAGTAAGGCATTAAAAGTACATTTTTTTTAACCAAGGGAGCTTGAGTTATTGTTCATGACTCTCTCTAATGAATGAATTTAGTAGAAATTAATTGTACCACCCATGGCACTATGCCTATGAATTAACTCATTCCACAAACTAAGTAACTAAATATTTTAACATTTGCATGTCTGTACACAGTCTGAATACATACCCGCTATATGTATAATGTACCAACAGAATTCTACAAATTATGGCAAAAAAAATGTATTGATATAAACGACGGTACATACTGGTTGTACTGAAATCTGAACTGTAGACTGACTCCTCGTCTCTCCTACTTGCCGTGCCCTACAGGCTTCATAAATATACTTACCTATATTGTTTTATTATCTATGCTACTTAAGGAGTGCAATAAAGATATCAATATGAATCAAAAAATATATATAAAAAAAACAGACAGTTGTAAGCCTCATTTTAAAAACTTAAACATATTAACCCTACCATGCATTTATATATTAGAAAACTGTAAATTTATTAAAAAGAATCCCTATTTATATACTAAAACCGTAGACGTCCCCAGAAATTATCGTCCACAATATAAAAATAATTTAATCCAAATAAAATCAAATCTAAGTTTGCATAGCTCTGGCCCTTACCCTATGTCTATAAAAATCTACAATAACTTACCAAATTATATAAAAAATGAAGATTCATATCCAAAATTTATGAAACTTCTGAAAGAATATCTTATAAAAAAGTGCTATTACGAAATAAATAAATTTTTAAACGATAATCTTTCTTTCTTTCTTTCTTTCTTTCGAGGAAAATTAATTAAATATGTTATGGTAAAATATCTGCCCTCTGACTTCCATGTTGCTATGCCTGTAAAGATCCATATGATGTTTAGATAGTATATTATGTAAATTGTTTATGTAACATCTATGTCATCTGGAATGCAATAAATAAATAAATAAATAAATAATAAATACATGGCACCAGCTCGCGTTACGCTATGGACCTGTTGCGGTCTGTTGAACGACATATGTCACTTCCACTAGTTATTGTTAACATGACTTGGCGCATGTAGTTCAAAGAGTATCTATGGATTCTTATTTAATTGTGTTATATAACATAAGGTACTAGTAGAGTACTAGGTGGGCCAAACCAGTGGTAGCTTCATTTGACATTCATAAGTGTTCTGTAAGGAACTAAACTGAATAAACACTTTTTCATTTTCAATAAATGTACTCATATCCAACGTGAACTGCCACAGTAAATTTATCTTATCTGAAGTTCCACCTGTCTCTATTCGGGTACCGCCACGTACCGTGTCACTTTCCTTCCCACACATATACTAGATTACATAGCCCCGCTTGTTATGCTAGGAGCCGTGATTCGGACCTCACTCTGGGACGCCCTTATGCTGGCGAACTGCAGGCAGGGCGTTAAGGATAATGTAATAAAAAATAAATATCCACTGACATTCACACAGCGCCATCTAGCCCCAAGTTAAGCGTGAAGCCTGATTAGGTACTAAACAACGGATACTTATATAATTTTTTTTGTAAATTCATACATAGTTTACATAGAAAACACCCAGACCATTACCAACAGACATGGTCATGTACACAAATGTGTGTACTGCCTGGGTTCGAACCCGGAACCCTTGGTGTTGCAGTCGACGTCTCAACCGCTACACCAAATGGGTCGTCGAAATTGTTGAAAGATATTGCTATTCTCGGGATATTTATTGATTAAAGTTTTTTTATTTCTTGAGAACATGAATGATAATCGATTAACAATCCGTGTGAACATCACAATAAACTTACTATGCGTGTCGATTAGTCACTCGGCGATTTAATTCAGTGTACCACCCACACGGTTAAATTAAAATGTACAAAAATAGTGGGAGAAGGAATCCGAGCGGGATGCGTTTTGTGACGCAACGCGTCGGTTTGCAGTATCGAACACAATGTCGATAGAGAGTCGCGCGACACATACGAGCCAAGGTCGATGACAACAAATTAACGTTCAATCAATACATACAAATAATAGCTTATGTTCAATATTAGTCCCTCTTCAACCTGTCGCTTGAAGACTTGGCTTTGGGACCACTTTTATCTTTTTAACGTGATGATAATCATATAGAAATTTTGAACATTATCTCCTTCGATGAAATTCCATCCATATTAAATTGGTGCAGTCCGTAACTTTATTTTGCTACACATAATTATGTTCGATGAATGGAATATCGACTGCACGGTTGTGCGAATAGGGTTTTTGGGTCTCAGTCTATCGATGAGAATAAGCCGACAAAGCGGTTTGCGCCCCGCGATCGCTTTATTACATCACGGAGTCCCGGCACCCGTGTCAGCTCTATCGTGACGTCACCGCTTAATCATGACGTATGTGAGATATCACAAGCGCTTTGAAAATTTATGACTTAATGAGGAACTTGCTTATCGTCCACATTTAGCTTATAATTAAGTCAATTGAAAGTGGTGTGTTGCCTCTTTAAAAATGCAAGAAACCAATTATTGACCTTACAAAAACTACAAAGAAATACAATTAATGACACTAATTGAGCTTGATGAGCTAATTTGCAGTATGGTTTGCTGCGGAGCATCCTCTCCAGCAAACCATACTGCAAATTAGGGCTTCTGTAAAAATTTTAACACGAAAGTAGTATGAAATATATGTATTATTACATACGATTTGAATTTTTAATAAAGTACAGTAGAGTGCTGTAAGACCTCACTTCTGTTGTCTCGGGTGAGGGCGCAGTGCGGCATTGATGAGAATAATAACTGTTTATTAGTTGTTCGTCTTCTTCAATTGCGCTCTGTCACGTTCAGGCGTATAAACTCACTATCAGGTGAGCGTCCTTGCCGTCGTGTTCACTACGTAACATAAAAAACTAAATATTATTATCAGTGTCACGTTTTCTTTATGATACGTTTTCAACATGAACACGAGTGCAAACGCGATGCAATAAATTGGAAGCAATGATTCGCAACATCAGTTCCCGTGAGCGAGTCCATAGTATTCCGTGTATTAATAGAGACATTGTTTATGTGCCGATGGTCAGTCGAGTGTAGGAACACCACCTTTAGGGGGGAAAAATCGGGCATCCCTCAGTGAAGTTCGAAGTTAGGTCCAATCATATATGACACATGTGTGTCTAAGAAAATGAAACTTTATTTATGTTTACCATATAAATTTATATGATTAATTATTCCATACGTCTTTGTTACGAGCCGATTTTAATAATTCTATATCAAGTTTATTATTTATGATGTTATTGATCCTATCGCGTATTGACAATAATAGGGCCAAAATCGATAGGCCGTCGGGAACCGGGTCTGCTTTCTACTTATTCAACCTATCGCAGTCCACTGCTGGACATAAGTCTCCCCCATTTTCCGGGACCCGGACAATGCCTTCGAAATCGGGACTGTCCCAGCAAAATCGGGCCGGGTGTCAACTTTGGTGGAGTGTGAGCGGGCCGGGAACACGACGCGTCGCTCCGGCCTGCACTCTCCGCTCTGTGGCTTGATCGGTTCACGTCCCACTCTCTTTCTCCGCCAAGTCCAGCCAAGTGAAGCGCAAGGGCACTACCTACCTTTTTTCGGAAGTGGTTCGTCGTAATGAATTGAACATAGGACTTGTTTCCGATGTAGCAGATAATTCAAACACTAATTCAATAAATGTATCAAGTTTATTTGAATAGCTCTAATACTTTAGATTTATTGATGTCTAAAATACGCAGATTTCGTCACTGACACTGACGGCCAAAATTTGGCTACTTCCTGAAGTGCTAGAAAGCTGGAATTTGGTATGTCACCTAAGTTTAGTATGCCACCAACAAAAAATCATAAACATAACTTTTGCTAACATTCCCTAAAATGAGGGGGGGGGAGGTGGCAGTTTATAAGTACTTAAGAAACTAAAGTAACACTGAGAATGTTGCCTAGCAACTAACAAAAAAACTCTCACCTATACATTTCATGTAAAAAGTTGCGTAGACGACCACCTAATGTTTGCGCTGTGAAAAAGATATCAGATCTCATGTAGAGCCAAGGTTCTGAATCTACACGGCCTGACTCTACCGACTTGTACTTCAACAAACTCGACATATCAGTGGCCAATTCGGTGGTAGAATTGGTAACTCGTCTAGGCGCCATCGCAGTGTCAGTTATTTTGCACTCCTGTGTTTCGGGATGAGAGCACTGTAGCTAGTAAAATCAACTGGTAAAAGATTGCGGGTTTGTATATTTGTTACTACTAATCGGTATGAGACAGGCTATCTAATTATTTCGAAATCCTTAGGAAACAGCTGCTTCGCGGTTATACCGCTTCGTACCAATAACATAAAGAAGTTGACGCATTACGTCAATCATCGACTGTGAATATTTAACATTGTCTTGCAACAAATTCATATAGGAGTATTCCACGAGGAAGTATTCCGGACATTTTTGCTTGACGTTTTTTCGTGATTGTGCATTTAGTTAGTTTATTGTTTACCCCTAAGGGGGGGGGGGGTGCGACAGAAATTCTCGTATTTCGATTACTCACGTAAGTTTCACTATCATCAAAATGGTCTTCATATTGCGCAGAAGGCCGCCATTTGTGGTCATCTTTCATGGGTCGTACTATACCTGCAGTAATGAAGGGGAGGGCGACGGGGATGGGGGGAAATGGGTCGACTATTTATAGGCGCGGCTCGCGATTAGCCGGAAAATGGTCCATGATTGACTGGATGCTGCCGCGATCGCGACCACTCACACACTGACATCATTTACATTGCCCAATGTTTATATTTGTGTCGAAACTGCTTGACCTTTCGTGTTAACGATCTTTGAGAAATCAATTATGTTTTCTTGTTATGATCATTAGCGTTTTTACAAAATTTTCATAATTATATTGGGGTACTTAAAACACAGACGTTATGTCTTCATATTGTAAGCTTTCTTTGAAACAACTTCTTTTGTTTTATTATTTTGGATTATCTTGATCTTTTTAAATAAAAAATATGTTTTTTACTTTCCTATGCAACCTCTGATAAATTCTCGGCCTCGACAACCACTCTTTCAAGCTTTGTCTCAAAACTGTGATAACAATAATGAATTGAGACTCAAAAGCATGTACTGCAGGAGATATTCACAGATAATCACTTCTTCTCAGTCGTTAGCACTTTTGGCAGAGTGTCTACTGATATAGGGGGCTCCCGACTGCTGCCTTGATCGGGTCGCTTCAGCGCATTGGTGCCCTGCCGCATGTTCTTGAACCTTTTATTTTCCCTGAATCACCAGGCCCTCCACGGAGTTATCATAGCGCCGCGACACATGCCCAAAGAAACTTAGAACCCGAGCCTGGACAATGGAAGACAGCTGTAGCTTGATACTGAGCTCCTGGATCTTCATCATTATCTTCCAACACCTATATAATTCTCTCAGCGTCTAAAGTAAAATGGGGCCGACAAATGCTCTTAGAAGTGTAATCTATGTACCTAGTCTATGATATTGTGAATTCCCCATATTTTCCTCAACTTATCCAAGGTCAATCTCCAGATAGCATCGTTTCACTTCGTTAGCGCATCCCCTGCCATTTGAAATCAATGCTCCCAAATAAACATGATCCCACCAAAAACATTCTGTAAAAAATCTAGCCAAGTCTCGATGGAGCTGCTTGATTATCTCTAAAAAGTAATGAAATCAAGACAAAGACGTGCCAAGTCTAAGGTTCCTTACTGCGATTACTTTATTATTATGGTTGATGTTGTGTGACTTGGCCGTTGAACATTCTTTATGCGTTAGTGGCTTTTTCTCTTCTGGCATTTTTGAAATAAAATAATTTTTAATTGATAACTTATATCGTGCTGGTATATATTCGTTTAAAATATTTGTTCTATAAATAAGTTGAAAATATGACAAATTCATTAAAGTTTTCAACATTCAGTTTTCTGCCGCGTACGATTAATTTGTGGAATCAGTTGCCATCGGAAACGTTTCCGGAACGATATGACCTGGCATCTTTCAAAAAGAGAGCGTTTTCTTATATAAAGGGCCGGCAGCGCATCCCTGCGACCTCAGCTGTTGCAAATGTCCATGGGTGGCGGTGACACTTTCCATCAGGTGAACCGCATGCTCGTTTGCCTCCCTATGTTATAAAAAAAAAAACATTAACGCTATCTATACAAAACAGTGATCTAAATTTTGCCCTTCATCTCCGTATACTCCGTCAAAAATCTCACCAACGTGCGAAATGGAGCAAATGATAGGTATCCAATTGAGCGTCAAGTGAGGAATCCACGTGAAGTAGTAGCTCCGTGGGGTAACGATCAGCGCGCGCGGCAGTCGGCGCGCGCCCTCGCCGCGACCGCCCTCCGCCCGCCGCGCGCCCGCCGCCGCACAACACACGCGCTACATACGCACACTTACTGTGCGATCGACGTCCATTACTAAAGCTATCCACGCGATATAACCATTGCTCTATCTAATACCATCGGTAAACAAACCTAAGACAACATTGCTATGTAAAACTGTAAGGTAAACAAACGATGCGACGCTCCAAGAATAATAGTGAAACGGCTTCCGAGTTGTTGTCGATAACGTATCTGAGCCGCTCCGGGATATACGTTACACCGCGGTCCATACTCAGTTTAGAATTTGATGTTTGATAATAATCAAAACTCGCGTCTATCAGTGCAATACAAAGTCAATTGAAAATGTTAGTGGCAAGTTGTAGCAGCACAGCGAATTATTCTAATAATATGTACAACATATTGAAAATAAGACAAAACATGTACGCCATAAACAAAAAAGGAATATACATTCGATGAAATTTGTATTTTCAGCTTATATTTGTTTATAAAAGCGTTTCATTGTTTAATAATCAACGTTTCTGTGTACAGTGGAATAAGTTGATCAACAGGCGATCCAGGAAAGTGTGGTTGGGGAAATGTTGGAGTCACCAGGACGCCCGGTCTGGACCTAATGTCAAGGGTGCGCGCCCACGCCTCGTCAAACACGTTTGTTATCAACAACAATAATAAACGCTTATTAGACAAATATTTACAAAAAAGGTCTTAAGATTCTTCGTATCAGTAAGACCAGAGCTTAATAAACTTTTTCATCAATGTGTTGTGAGAATCTCGATTATGATTCTGAAAATACAATTTTAAAACCTTACTAGGGATGTCATTTAGGGTTATATGAAACGTAAATACGAACGTATTACTTCCTCCAAGTCAAGAGTATGTAGATTCAGAAAATTTCTTTTGTAATCGAACTATACTGCCCAATATTATTTTAACTCAACTGCACCTTTTTATATTAATGTTTTTTATATAACATTTTTATCTGTTCTGTAATTATCTCGTAATATCTGCTTCTGGAGTAAACGTAAACAAAATTATCTCCCACGTGGCAATACCGTTAATCTTCAAAATAAGAAACAAAAAAAACAAATTGTGAAGGCACGATTCTAAGATTAAGGAAGATATACCATTGTAACACGGCTTGACGATTGTTCCTCTAAGTGATACGTTTGCAGAGACGACCCGGTCAGTACCAACCGTAACCGTATAAATAGTCGAGTGATGTCGGCCGCAACTGGGGTTGCCACCTTTTCTTTGCATTTAAATATTGGCTATTATAACTAAAAAAAAAAGTACACAGTATAAAAAAGGCTCGTGCCCTTCGGTGGGGACGTTTAATGAGCTGAGCATTTTGCAGTTTGTATAGAATTAGTGTCTTTACTAAACATTAATTGATAAATTTCGTATAGAGAAAAATATTTACGACTTCGTGTTTTAGCAAATAAAGACTTATTCTATACTTTTCAATAAAATAAAATTATGCAAAATAAAATATTTTCGTGTACTTTATTATTCTTACAAAGTAAAGGGTATTATAACCTTAAATAACATACAATACTTAATTATAAAGTGGGTGGCAACCCTAGCCGCATCCCGCCGATATACTTATGATTTGATGTATATTTAGGCCGTCCTTGAGCCTTCATTGTACACATCGCCCTCCGATGCAATCCTCGCTCTGCACATTACCCCAGTTACGGAATGCAACCGAATTAGAAAATCGTAAAAAATCTGTGGCGTCGGCGAGTACGTGCGGTTGACGATAGCAAAGTGTTTGATAGCGATTTTGCCAGGTTTGAGAGAAGTCTCAACAAAATATTCATGGGTTATGTGATTGAATTGTTCATTTAAATATGATACGTAATTTCTGGATTGTTTTTTTTATTTACTGTGGTTTTTGCACCATTTTACAACACATCTATGGCACTGTTGAGAGATACGCGCCAAATGTCTTAATACTTTATGTTCCATACAAAACTGGCCGGATTTTGACACACTTTTGCTGTAGGCGAGACTCTTTCCGTATTTTTTTTACGTCCATGGCTGATGATGATAGAAAAATCTGATGCGTTGTTGAAATTGATGTAGTTGCTTGTTTCATTGGCATGACTCTTAATCGGTTTACGGTGAGCGAATACTGGCAGATAGGAAATGCTGTCTTACATTTTTCACCGATGTTATAGCTGAAAAAATGTTAGAGTAGCCGTTCCGCAAAGACTTAGATCAAAGCGAACACAACAATTTTACATCAGTAATATAAATAAACTTTTGTTTTCGTACGCAAAGTATTGTGCCAATTGTTCGATACACAATATGTTATTACTAACGAATTGCTGATTTTTGCTGTGTGAGTTTTCGATATGAATGCAGTGCGGGTTGACCAGGTCCTCATCTTCTGTTCGTTAGAATAAAGTAACTGCAGACAAGGTTGGCTTAGAATCTATTATAACCTGGGTGATTACCCACATTGGGAACCTATTTTAATTAAAAGAAGAATAAAGACCAAATATACTTCCACTCTCGCACAGCTGAGCTTGTCACGTTGAGTTAGTCAAGTAGATAAAGTTTAATGTAACATTTTGGTTAAGTAAAAATATAGTTCTCTCATGAAAAAAAAACAAGTTGTTGTTAAAGCGATTTTATTCTGTTTTCACGTGGCAAGACTATTGCACCATCATAAACTCTTTTTATTCGTGATTCGCTCGTGCAGGCTACACCACAGGTTGTCCAAGGTCGACTTGGTTCCCAAAACTACGCCCGTAGGTTTAGTCGCAAGGACCATGAATACCATGAAGTCTAAAATATTAATGAAAGGAATATATGAATAAAGTCCAGCAGTACCGACACTTGCGGTCGCGGATGACTCACGCACTTGGCCTAAATCCTGTTAATTTGATTATAAAAATGTCAGACTGACTTTGGCAAGTAATCCCCACTCGCGGGGTGTGGTGTGATCGCAGTGAGTGCCGACTGCGATTTAATCTACACCCCTTTGTAATTAATACTTATCTTGCTAAGCTATAAGCTGGCCTGAAACTGTAGGTACTTCGACGAAGACGAACGAAAGAGTTTGCTGTAATATTTTTGATAGTATTATTTTTTGGGCTCAGAGTCATCTGCGTTCGATGTGTTTGTAAAGGCCATAATAGGTTAAAAGTGAAAACAAAACCCTTCCTAATTTATTTGCCACCTTTCCTAAGCGATATTAGTGTTAAGAAAAAAGAAAAAATATACAGAGGAGGCAATCAATATTTAACCGCTCAACTGTTTAGTCGGGATTATCCCCAGCAAACAAAGATGAAAATTATTTAACAGTTTAAACAAAACAAACACTGCTTCATTTTGATTGATTATTTATTTTGGTATTGGACACTAAATAATTAATCATACTATTCGCTAAAATATTCACTAAAAAGTTCATACAAAGCCGGTAAATTTTAATAAAGCTGCTATTGTACTTCAGTTAAAAATACTTTTTATAAAATCCGGAGCGTCATACAGAACCATTACCGGATACTTACAGACGTGTACAATTACAGCAATTTCAAGAATGCCAAACACTGTGAAATCAAATATAAGAGTGATACGAAACATTACCTAAGTTCAGACCAAGCGTCATGACGTGACAGTCACTAGTCCACGGGACGACACTCATTAACATTGCTCTTCAATCGATCACAATGAGGACAGAGTAAACGACGTGGATTATTGCAATGTAGATAAAAATGCGAATACGCGTCTTAAAGCTGACATTTGTAACGCTCATAATGAGCACAGTGGAATAGACGATGGTGTTAATTGCAATGCTAGTAACAGTACGAACATTATCAGCGATATCGCGTGTGTGAATAAGGTGCATGTGTAAAAGCGTGAAGTCCAAAGTGGAGGAATGCGTTAGCAGTGGCGCGGATGCGGCGCGACGAGGACGGCGACGACGACACCTTCGCCGACGGCGGCGCCTTCCCCGGCGCCGTGCCCGGCACCACCAGCGCTAACGCCGTGCCGCTGCCCGCACTCGCTGCATCGCAGGTCCTTACTTCTATACTACTACTTCTGACGTACACTTCAGCTCTCATCTAATTCCAAGAGCTAGATGCTCCAAAGTTCATATTCTTTGAAATTCCTGTAGTCGCAGTTTTAAATACAAAAAGTAATACTAGAAACTCTCCCCTGAAATCATGACCCCACTGCAATTAAGAGTTTAACATGATTCCCAGAAACCCGTAGAGCTGATCACTTTCATAGGTTCATCATCTATTGTTATGGCTGTATCTACCTGTCTTACTTAAATTTAACACATTTCGATTTCTTATAATTTAAAAGAAAGTTATTCAAAATGCACCAGTAAAAGAAAAACAGTATTATTTACATTGTCAAAAGATACAATGTCAGTAAATACTGCCTCATATAAGTCTTGTGAATAGTAAAGAAAATCATTTATATAAGTTAAAAACAACCAAGGTCCCATTTTCTTTTTTTTTTCGAACTGACTACTGCTGTTGGCCGCAGATGGCCTTTACAGCTTCACCGGCAAGTGGCGAGCGCAGATGGCTCTCAGCCTTAAAATTTACACAACGAGCCTAAGGCGTCCCGAACGGACTCGAACCTCGGCTTAGGGCGTTGCGGGAACCAAGGTCCCAATATTGAGCCCTGAGGCACGCTTACGTAGAGTGACTCCAGAAGAGTCGACGACTCAGAAAACCGACGAATCTCTAACTTCGTTAGAAGCGTTCCATGAATCCTTCGCCAAATCTCAAAATATTCCTACAGCATTCTGTTTGTTTGTTTGTTTTCAGTAGTGATCTTATGGTGGACATACAGTGCAAATAAACTTTGTTCTGTTATGACGAGTATGTAGTGATTCCCTAAGGCGTTTTGATAGACTTAGAAAGGTAAATTATTGGTAATGTGCCTACTTATTTCCGCAATATTTATGTTGTGACATTACGTTATTCTAATAATTACGCTGTCTTGAAAGCATTTGCAAAAAAATAAGCTTGCCAAGGACTCTTGTGTAAAGGAAAACACATTGTTTGTGTGAACGTTGGCTGTCGACTGTTCCGAGCCGTGACATCATCGCAGCGCATGTTTTGAACTTGGAACCGTTGGTGTAATAGTCGACGTCTCAACCTCACATCACATGGGTCGGTGGTGCAAACAACTACAACAAAATACACCTGCAAACAAATTCAGCTGCAAACACTTAAAATCTTTCATCCAGTCATCCAAATAGTTAATTGTATTGGCTAGGTCGGTTTATTACTTGGGTGTTAATCTCATAATTAGTTAGCCGACATAATTGGTCGGGGCCTATCTCTATAACAATATCGGCTATCACGTGTCGTGGCCGGTCGGTATCTCGCACCTCGATTATCACTCCTACTACATCGTTATTTTATCTTACTCGTAGTAAAAAACTAGTTTTCCATTGGAGTTGGCAGAACATCAAAACGAGAGCAATCGCTTTACAGCGCAATAGTTGATGCCGAAGCTGTGAACTGATATTAAATTATATATTTTTCTAATTTAAATTAACTTTTAAACTCTATGATAAGATTACATTCATAAAAACAAAACTTAAATTCATTAAATCAACCTCAAATGGGAATTTAACTCAAATCATTAAATATTTGCTAGCTGCCCTAGTGCCCCTTGGTGGGGACATCTAATGAGCTGATGACGATTTATCGTTTTTCTCTGCAACTTATTGCACTATCGTATGCGTTCTTCACTCACACTCCGTGCAGTTGTTTATTATTACAATATTTACGTGTAAACCCGTGTCGAGAAATCTGGCATATGAGAAAACGAAAGAGAATCTTTATTTACATGTACATAGTCACATAGTCGTTGTAAATAAATATAGCATTTCACGTACAGTTCAGTAGAGCGAGCTGCCACCCGCCGTGTTAAATTCACAAAATTATGTACAAAATAGCTAGTAAACATAAATATTGTTGTCAAGAATTAAGTTTTTAATACATTTGTATTATTTACCTTACATAAAAATAACGTGATATTTATAATATAAACTCTTCTTACTTTTATGAAATAATCTTCTTAAGTTTGTTTTTGATAATAAAAATAAATGTAAATGACTGTGATAAATCCATACTAATATTATAAATGTGAAAGTATCTCTGTCTGTCTGTCTGTCTGTCTGTTTGTTACGCTTTCACGCCTAAACGGCTGAACGGATTTTATTGAAACTTGGTATGTTGATAGTAGGTAGCCCAGAATAGGTTTTAGGCTACTTTTATTCCCGCTTTCACCCCCCACTCCCCTAATATGGGGGTTGGAAGTTTGTATGGAACATCCCGCAATTTTGGTAGTACGACGCTGAAATTTGGTATGCGGACTATATGTCAGAATCAAAAAAATATGGCATATATTTTTTTTCAAAAATCCACCCCCACTTCCCTCAAATGGGGTTGGAAGTTTGAATGGAAATTCCGCAATTTTTGTAGTACGACGCTGAAATTTGATGTGCGGACTGTTTGTCAAAAACGAAAAAATATGGCATATTTTTTTTTTTTCAAAAATCCACCCCCAAACCCATCAAATAGGGGAGGAAGTGTCATATTCGACTCTTCGCAGTTTTAAGGTAGATTTTATTGAAACTTGGTATGTTGTTAGTAGGTAACCTAGAATAGGTTTTAGGCTACTTTTTATCCCGTTTCCACCCCCCACCCTCCTCAAATGGGGGTTGGAAGTTTGAATGGAACATTCCGCAATTTTTGTAGTACGACGCTGAAACTTGATGTGCGGACTGTTTGTCAGGAACGAAAAAATATGGCATATTTTTTTTTTCAAAAATCCACCCCCAAACCCTTCAAATAGGGGAGGAAGTGTCATATTCGACTCTTCGCAGTTTTAAGGTAGATTTTATTGAGGCTTGGTATGTTGATAGAAGGTAACCTAGAATAGGTTTTAGGCTACTTTTTGTCCCGTTTTCACCCCCCACTTCCCTCAAATGGGTTGGAAGTTTGTAAAAACATTCCGCAATTTTTGTAGTACGACGCTGAAATTTGGTATGCGGACTATTTGTCAGAAAGGATAAATTAGCATTTTTTTTAATTTTTCAAAAACATTCACCCAAACCCTTCAAATAGGGAAGGAAGTATCATATCCATTTTTTGCAGTTTTTAAGGTAGATTTTATTGAAACTTGGTATGTTTGATAGAAGGTAACCTAGAATACGTCACTTATTGGAAGCATTTTTGTTGGACGATCAAACCTACGGAGCCGTGCGTTACTGAATCGTGGCTTTCACCAGACAAACTAGAACTGATACATTTCCAAAATTATAAAATAGCATCATCATATGGAAGAAGACATCGAGAGGGCGGTGTATGTATTTATTGCATGAAAATATAGAAAGTATTAATAGAGTGGATATAACGGAAATGTCTATAGAATATGTTATTGAAATATGCGCGACGGAACTACCTAAGGAAAATATCTTGTTGGTAAATATTTATTGGAATAGAAGAGAGGAGGATCTATTTTTAAGTCAATTACATAAAATATTAACATATATAAATAAAAAATATTCTATGAAAAATATAATTTTGGGGGGGAGACTTCAACATAGACTTTTTAGACAATAGCGCAAGGAAGTTACGTTTTCTAAATATGATGGCACAATTCCGTTTAACTCAACATATAACTAAACCTACACGTATAACAGACCATTCGTCTAAATGCTTAGATTTAATTTTTACTAACATTCAGGGTATTGATTTCTCTGCATTCGTGGTTGAGTTGGGTTTTAGTGACCATGCGGGTGTAACGATACAATTACGTATAGGTGAGCATAACTCAAAAAAACCAACCACTTGGTTCAGTTATAAAAGATCATATAATGCTAAAAATATAAAAGCTTTTAAAGAAAATCTAGATAAAATGAATTGGACTGAAATATTGGGTTATAATAGAGATATAAAATAAAAACTACACAAAATTCCACGAAATATTAATCGAATTACATAATGCATGTTTTCCAAAGCGTAAAATTAAATTAAAAACAAATTTGAAGAAAAATTGGCTTACACTTGGCTTAAAAACTTCATGTCGTAATAAAAGACTTTTAAAAATAATAACACAAAAATATAAAAATAGTACTCTATTAGATTATTACAAAAGGTATGAAAAACTCCTGAAAAGATTAATTATATATACAAAAAAGTTAAATAACAAAAATAGAATGCAGAAATCAGCAAACACTATTAAAACGATGTGGCAAATAATAAATGAAAATACAAACAAACGAAAAAGATCACAAAAATGTAATATACAGTTAAAGGTAAATAATGAAACAATCACTGAACCTGACAAAATCTGCGGTCTATTTAACAAGTATTTTGCATCGATGGGTAACTTAAATAACAAGCACAATTGTACATATCCAGCTCCTATAAAAAGTCATACCACCAAAAAATGTACCTTAGTCCTGTAAGCTATAAAGAAATTCATAAATGTATTAAAAACCTAAAAAATAAAAATAGCTGCGGTATAGATGAGTTACCACCGTCATTAATAAAAAAATGTGCAGATGAATTAGCTCAGCCGCTAACATTATTAATAAATATGTCTTTTGACGAGGGTAAATTTCCTGATGAACTAAAAAAGACTTTGATAAAACCAGTTTTTAAAAAAGGCGATAAGCATAACTTAAATAACTATCGGCCCATTGCCCTCTTGCCCACAGTTTCAAAAATCTTCGAAAAAGTAATGTGCGAGCGTATTTATAATTATTGCGAAAAATATGCTATTTTTGATAATGGACAAAATGGTTTTAGAAAGAAACGTTCTACAGTTTTGGCAGTTTATAAATTTATGCAAGAAGTATATAACAACATAAACAATAAATTATATGCGGTCGGTATTTTATTGGATATGTCGAAAGCTTATGATCGAGTTAGACACGATATATTACTGGATAAACTATATAATATAGGGATTCGTGGTCAAAGTCATAAATGGATTGCCTCTTATCTCAAAGATAGAGAGCAGTTTGTTGAAATTGAGTACTATGACAAAAAAACATCGCAAATTAGAAATATAAGGTCGGATGGTAAAATTGTGAACGCATCAATACCACAAGGAAGTGTAATTGGGTGCCTTCTCTTTTTAATTTACATCAATGATTTACCAAAAGTAATAAATGATCATTGTGTTTTATTTGCAGATGACGTTTCGGTACTTACTTCATGTCAAAATAACATTCAATTACAAGAAAAAATCAAATTAATACTAGAGAAAATTACTAATTGGTTGGATAATCATAATTTGGAAATTAATGTTAATAAAACCAAACTAATGACTTTCCATCCCTTCCAAAAGGAACCATTAAATATTGACTTAACTTATTGCGGGATAGCTATGGCATCAGTAAATGAACATTCTTTACTTGGACTAACTATAGACACCAATATGACATGGAAACCTCATATAAATAATTTAAATTTAAAATTATCTAGATTTTCATATGGCCTTAGGGAAATAAAGAAAACTGATGAAAAAACAGCTATAACAGCTTACTACGCATATGCACATGCATGGCTAAACTATGGAATCATTTTATGGGGAATAGTACAGATGCGCAGACTCTACTTATACAACAAAAAAGCTTCTGCGTATCGTTGCAAACATACCACAGATAGACAGTTGTAAGCCTATTTTTCAAAGTAGAAGAATTCTAACCATTCCATGTATGTACATTTTGGAAATGTGTAAGTTTGTTAAAAAATATCCGGAATATTTTACTAATAGACAGGACCTTCCATCAAGGTACATATTACGTCATAAAACAAACACTAGACTAATGCTGCCAAATTCAAAATTATCATTACACTCAAAGAGTCCATCTGTTATGGGAGTAAAGATATATAATAAACTGCCAACTGCGCTAAAAGAACTAACAAATGAAAATGTATTTTGCAAACAATTAAAAGAATTCCTTATATCGAAATGTTACTATACTGTACAGGAATATTTAAATGACAAGATATACTAAAGATTACAATAATATTATAACAGTAAATACTATTCCAAGAAATACATATGATTATAATAATCAAATTGATTTACAGAATGAAAATCAAGTGTACATGAAATTTAACTATAATTAAAAACAAATAATTTATATTAAGATACACTAACATTAAATAACACTGACATTGACATTAAAATTAAATTGATAAAACTAGTAGTATAGTATTAAATACATAGTAAGATTATAGAATATAGTATGAAATACATAAGAGTGTTAAATGCCCTCCTCTCTCCTAAGTTGCTGTGCCCGACAGGGTCCATAATGTACCTATATAACAAATTGTCACCTTCTAAACATTGTGGAAAAGCAATAAACGATTGATTGATTGATTGACACGGGCCCAGTGTGAATTGGCCGACTTCACGCACAACCTTTGAATTTCTTCGTAGGCGTGCGCAGGTTTCCTCATGATATATTTTCCTTCACCGTAAGATCGATCGTAAGATAATATGTGGCGGGGTTTGAACATGCGCCCTCCAGATCGGAAAGCAACAGTTCACACCAATGAGTGGTTATTTATTGAAGGAATGTAGCAAAATGTTGTTATATACCACCATCAGCTCATAAAACGTCCCCACCGTAAGGCA
The DNA here is from genome assembly GCA_019425675.1 of Leucinodes orbonalis. Taxonomy (NCBI): domain Eukaryota; kingdom Metazoa; phylum Arthropoda; class Insecta; order Lepidoptera; family Crambidae; genus Leucinodes; species Leucinodes orbonalis. The sequence goes on along the minus strand of PQWD01004962.1, from coordinate 223,553 downwards.
CAAGCCTACCCGTATAGGGTGAATAGGCCTTAGTTGTCCACGCGGGCCCAGCGGACTGGACGACTTCTCACACAAACTTTGAATCTCTTCGCAGGCGTGCGCAGGTTCCCTCACGATATTTTCCTTCACCGTAAGAGCGTCGGATAACGTACACATAATTTCGAAAAATCGAAAACAAATTGGTACGTGGCGGGATTTGAACCTCAGCCCTCCAGCTGACCAGAGGGCAACAGTCCACACCATTGTGCTACCGACGCTCTTACATTCCAATTTCATTTGTATGTAATAAATAGATTGTATTCGTATTCAAAGGTGTTATGTTCATTTCTTGATTTTTTTACGTGTAATATTTTCACAAACACGTTTGTTTGTACCAACATGTTTTTAGAAATATCAAGCCTCTTTGATACAATACAGATTCTCACCATGATTAGTAAAATCCATATATCAAACGGCCACGTCAGCATCTTCCACGATCATCCGTCAAATGGAAAGATACACAATAGTTAAATAATGATACTACTCAATGAAGTCAGTAACTAAAACTAATAACTACACACGATCTGATTTCAATCTAAATGTTATTAAATATTGAGTAAACTATCGTTGTATGTTTTTTTTTATGTTATAAGTATACAGGACGGTCTGGACGCTCACCTGATGGTAATTGATACGCCAAACCATGACAGAGCGGCATTTAAAGAGACCAACAACTGACAACAGTTATTATCCTCCAACAATGCCGCACTGCGCCTGTCACCCGAGACAACAGATGTAAGGTCTCTTATACCCGGTAATTTCACTAGCTATAGTGCCCTCATCCCGAAACACAAAAGTGCATAATACTCCTGTTTCACGGGATGATATCTGGCACTGCGGTGGTACCTACCTAGACGACTCAGTATCGAGTCTACCACCTAGTAAGTATAATGTAAATGTATATTAAAACATCATCATCATCAGCTCATTAAACGTCCCCACCGAGCAGAAGAAAAAAAAACGTCCCCACCGAGGGGCACGGGCCTACCCGTATAGGGTGTATAGGCCTTAGTCGTCCACGCGGTCATAGTGCGGATTGGACGACTTCACGCACAATCTTTGAATCACTTCGCAGGCGTGCGCAGGTTTCCTCACGATGTTTTCCTTCACCGTTAGAGCGTTGGATAACGTTATGTACGTTATTATATATTTTCAAAAATTCGAAATCACTTTGGTACGTGGCGGGATATGAACCTCACTTCTTCCGGTAGGAGGGCGACAGTCCAGACCATTCAGCCACCGACGTTCTATATTCAAACATGATTTGATGAAATTTCTCTCATTAGGATGTCTTAAGGGGATGTGGTATTCGTTGATTCCGTTAATATTCACGTGTGTATACGAGTATGTTTGTATTGCGAAAGCGGATGTTTACGTTGTTGAATGAATTATTGTTAAATATAAGACAGTGAGGCAAACATAAATACATTTGCTATAAGCTACGTTTGAGTAATCTGAAATTATTTATAGTATTTAATATAAGGAAATAACATATTATACAACATACATGCTTAAAGGCCACGGATGTTTCTCTTCGAAAAACTATTTATTTTAGTTTTTAATAACATTATATCTAGTCAAACGTACAATTGTAAATCTAGCGACTCTTACAGCACGAATTTTACAGCAGCTAAGCAATAAATAAATAATCCATCTAAATAAAAAAGAAACAGTTTACTCCCAAATCATTAGCCCTCCCGTTCAAAAGACTTAGTTGGGTCTCAAATATTATATGTTAAAAAAAATTTTAAAAAAAAATGTGATCAACTTATATTACATCGGTCTCAATGTATATACCTATATAAAAACGCGTGTATATACCTACTATGGTTTAATTGATATGTTATGTATATTTATTATATTTGGATTGATTGTTCTGTGCCACAATGATTGCTCTGACATCCACATGAGATTGCGTTTTAATCAATCAAGTGTTTCGCCTCTACCCTGATACAAACCAAGATCTTCTTGCTAAGATTTACTTCCAATTCTGTCTTCATATTGATTGTATGTCTGCATACAATAATTATAATTAACGAACAAACTAACCATACAGATATATAATTCGATTAATTTGGAAAAAAAAAACTTGGAAATACTTAAGCTCAAACCTCTTTTCGTACCTGATACTATGGTGTTGTAATTAAATGGTCTGTCTGGCGTCTGGAATCGTTTCTTAAAGCCAAACATAAAAAAGGGATTGTCTGAGATAACATATTAAGATAAAATGGTTCAGTACAATGTCGTCTTACATTGGGTACAACTTATTGAGATGGACATCTAAAAATACCGAACAAAACTCAAATAAAAATTGACTTACCCGTCTAATAAATCTACTTATTGTGTTAAAGTAAACAATATTTAAGTACTTAGCAAAATTTTTATTGTGTCTTGGAAATTGCTAATGGAATGTTTGTATTCGTTAATGTGAGCTGATTAAATTAATTAAATTTGTTTTTTATGTTCATTTGTTATTTTAGATTTTTTTGTTACGCCAAAACATATCTACTTAAAGTGCCGTTAACAAGGAATACCACAACAATAATCAACGACAGCAGTATTTTTCCTCAAGGGAGAATAGAGTGTACACACGGATTATCCCGAGTTATGTCGACAGGACACGCATCCCCTAAGTCGTCTATATATTCAACTTTGATTCGGCACTTAAGATACACGTTCCGTTTATTTAGTTATACATTACTTTTATGTATTACTTTTAAACATAAAGCTTTTATGTTAAAAATTTACGCAAAAATATTTCACTCATATGATAATATTTACTAGGTGGTAGACTCGGTACTGAGTCATCTAGGTAGGTACAACCGCAGTGCCACATATTGTCCCGTGAAACAGGAGTACTATGCACTTTTATATTTCGGAATGGGGGCACTGTAGCCAGTGATATTACTGGATATAAGAGACCTAACATCTGTTGTCTCGGGTGACGGGCGCAGTGCAACATTGACGGAGAATAATAACTGTCTATCAGTTGTTCGACTTCTTTAATGCCGCTATGTCATGGTCAAGTGTATCACTTACCATCAGGTGAGCGTCGTTACCTTCCTGTTCACTTCGTAACATAAGAAAAAGTGAATAGCAGTGTTGTAGGAAACCAACAACAATGTCGAAGGAGACAATATTTTTTTTCGTTGAAAATGAAGATCATTATTATTACTTAATTTGGTTAAATGTATTTACTACACGTAGGAACTTATTGAATTCTTTTGCTAATTATTTTTGGGAATATATTACGATACTGGATTTGCATGAACAAACTCCAAACGGTCTTATTAACAAAACACTACACAGAACTTATTAGCGAAATTATTCGGATTGTTCTAAATTCACCAAAGCATCTAATTGGAGTACATCTTTAATCATAAAGACTCGTTAAGGACGTCTTCTAATTCAACAAAATTTCTTGTATTTAAGCGCGTGCTAGTTCTCCAATTATCTCTGTAATGTACCCTTATTATAAGGTGCCATTGTAATTAAACAAAAGTCATTGATTTTGCAAGCTCGATAATTTAATCGTGCGATTGAATTTGAATTGTTTGAAAAAATGTATGAAATTTAAGTCTCTCGTCTTCGGGTCTCTTGGGGGTAAGATCAGAAATGATTTTATTCGTAAGAGAATTAAAGTTACCGATATAGCAGACTGTCGCAGAACTGATGGCCGTTGGAGCAAACGAGTTCTGGAGTGAAGACACCGTCTTGGCAGTCGTAGTATATAACGCCTTCACCCCGATGGACCGACTACTTGCGAAATTTAAGTACAATACTGCAGAATATGATAAGTTGTTAGTATATATCAGTGAATTTATTGTTGGTATGTGTTTTCTATTCAATAGGAGGCAAACGGTGGTAAATAAAACAACCGGATTGTGCACCACAGACACAGAATTCGATACTAACTCTACTTGAATCCTTGGCAAAAAAAATACGAAAAAAGTTGTTATAATTTGAGTAACTTAGGCCTTTGTTCTAAAGACATAATTAAATACTATTTATTAGGTTTCATTATAAATATTTTCACAAATTGTTTGAGCATTTAAATGAGGGTTGTCATTATTAAGAAAATACACATACTTACTCATAAGTCAAATCCAATTTAGTCTTCACAACCTCGAGCATACATACATACTTGAATTACTCTAATATATTCATCAACATCAAAGTGATAAATATTATTTGCCTAACCAAATCTAATGGATCGAATAATTGATTGTTGAATCGAAATCAAACTGAATTTACATTTGCCCGTATTTGCATTAAAGATGAACTATTTGTACGGCATTGAAAAACGATTCAAAGAGCTTGTTGATTACTTGTGCACGTGTTCTGTAAATAGTAGGTACAGGTGAAAAGACATGGCAGGGGTTAAGGCAAGTATGCGTAATAATGTACGTGTTTGAAAAATGCCAGTATATTTTTTTTTTCAAAATCATTTTAAAAAACCTTATTTTGAAAAAAAAATGAATTGATAATTTTTAAAAACAGTTGACATAACACAAGTTATTACAGAAAAATTGAAATATATTTCATGAACATAAAATTAATGAATATAGAATACACTTTTCTCGATGTAATACATTTTCTAGCTAGAGTGCGAAAGTTTGATGCTGACATCAATCTGAATTCCTGGATATAAACAAAACATTTTTTAAAAAGTGCGACACTGAGTTATTAAAAATCAAAATTCAAATAATATACCTGTTCATTCGTATGTTTGTTAAAAATATTTTGCGAGAGACATAAGTCTATTCACAACTTCTATTGTAAGATGACTATAATTAACCTTTTGGTCGTTTTATATAATCACGTCCTCCTTGATTATATATTACAAAACAAAGCTGATTTTAAAAGTTTATAAAATTTATTTAAGTTTCAAATACAAAAGCTATTAGAGAGCTTTGTATAAACATGATGAGTTCTAACAGGAAATGAGAAATCCATGAACAACTTTAGACATGAACTAAATAACTACGAAACTTTGCACGGGCAGTGTTCGAATGAATGCAATGCGTTTGGACTCGTTTTTGCTGCCTGCTTTCACTACCGTACATAGAGGTAATTGCGATTTATCCAATCTAGATGAAAGGAAAGCCTGAAACTAGTTCATCAGGTCTGGGTCTTGCTGATACAAGGATAAGCTTACTTGGTTAAGAAGTGGACTGTGATAACTCAGAATCGAAGACATTATCAACATCATTTTAATTCGCTGACAACTAGTACCCACGAAATATGATTTTTTTAATCAAATAGAATCATGATAAACAACGGCTTAATCCAGATAAACACAAGAATATTAAGTAGTACTTAAATTATTTCTATAAAAAGATTTCTGTGTAAACAGCGAAACCCTATTCATGTTTTTCTCGTACCGAATACTTGTAGCAAGGAAAACTGGCCTTCTTTAATCTTGAATGAAAAAGATTTTTCGATATTTGCTTTAAAAATTAAAAACCTGTGTTAACACAAAAACACCCACACGTTACATTTTTTCTATAACATAAAAATTTTTACGCAAATAAAACTGTACAAAGCTTGTCAGAACACAGACCTTTTGAACATAAAAGGAACGTCTATTTGACCTCATCATCCACGCTTACGCAAAAGTAAAACATCTTGCGCAATTTTATTAGCATAGACGATACCTACTTCTCACTTTCGTCTTGGTACTCTGTCAGTAATTTTCAAAAATCTTATCAGACTATAGGATAATATATTGGGTTGAACTGTAGTAAAGGGATTGTTACAAATATAAATGTATTTATAATCTTCAGCGATTTACACGGCCACTTTTGAGAAATCTTTTCCTAATGTAGATTCATTAGGTTGGCCTCATATTCACCACCTCCATCCATGGATTCGGGTACAATAAATGATACCTAGGTATTGTATTTTAATAAGTATTCTCATAATTAAGGTGAATTATTATACATACTTACTAAATATGACAAATATTTGCATAATTACGAGTTTATTCTGAGCTTCATCCATTTTTCAATGCTTTACGCGTAATAGCCATGACAGCATATGATATAATCATGATTTACTTTTATTTAGACACCATCTGTCACATTTTTATCGCTGTTTCGTTAAGCAGTTGTAGGATGAAGCTATTTTAATAAAACTAAAGAACCGTTTATATATTTATAGTACCAAGCAGTTGCATGTTTTTGATTGGTTCCTTTATGCTTCTGACCCAAGAATAGAAATCCCTTAATCTCAAACGCCGTACGGTTTTAATGCATGAAAGTGAACCATTAACGTTTTCCGATGACAAAGCTATAACCTCAAGCAACGTGTGTGGTTCTTAGTCAAGCATATTTTTTAAGCAAAATGTATGTAAAAAATAGTTGTCAGTAAAAAAAATGTAAAAATCGTACTGTCTTTATCAATTATTATTGTTGTTGGAAGCAAATATGGATTCAGACGAATAGACAACGAATTTTCACGCAAAATCAATCTGACATCAGATATTGTCAACAGAAATGTGTTTAAATATCTTAAAAGCATATTTGATTACTAAACATATAATATATTTGGGACTAAATCAACGGGATTTCAGGTCATTACGTCCTTTTAAATTTTGCAGAGGTGAAAATTACAATTTAATACGCTCAGATATATTCGACAAGGGTTCTTAATAGGAATTTTCATTACCAGTCATTTATTCAGGCTTGTTTTGAATACAGGAATAATTATAATTATTTATTTTATTGTTTTCGTAATCGTAATAAAAACACATCGCTATCCGTCTAGCATTAGGTATTCTTATATAAAATAATCAGTGTACCAATACTAATTTTGGCGACTAAACATAACTAAAAACACTTTTTTACGAATGTGAAACTAGTATAGTTCATATTATATTTCATCCTAGTCTTTTATTTAAAAAAGTAGTACATCCCGTAGTTACGTATCGTAGCACCGTGCCAAACCATTTGCTACAATATGCTACGAATGTTTCAGCTACGAAACTACAATTGTCTGCAACCTTTTGCAGCTGGAAGCATTATTTTCATAAAATATGTATATTCTTTTAAATCACGTCTGGTAAATACAATTTATATTTGTTGAAATAAAATCCCTTCAAATTTCAAACTTATTTGAAACTTCGGGTACGAGTATTTATAAAAATGTTAAACGTGTACGGAAGGTAAATGACTACTTAGACCCGTGTCATTAATTACATAGTTTTAAATTATACATGACATTGCCTAATAAGCGTACCTTTTTTTTTTGTTTTCTAATAATATATAAATTAATTTAACTTTTTAACTTATTTTAAATTCAGTGATACTGGAGCCGTCAACAGAATTACAATAATTTTAATTTAACTAAATCTTTGATTTTATTATTATGTTACCCGCAAACACATCAGTTGATCTGTTGGTGTTTGTTACCCCTTATTTTTTCCAATATCAAACCAGCTATTGGAAAAAAAATTACAAACCGTGAAGAGTGAGATTTACAATCATTACGAATTGAACGTACTTATGTACAATCCTCTTTGCTTTTTACCCTTAGATGCATTTACTACGATTCTATCATACATATCTCGGTCGTTCCACATTCACCGATGTATATTCATGCATTCTCAACGGCTTTGTTTACTTTGAGCCTATGTATGTCATCAAATAAAAGGATTGCAGTTGACGAATGTTGGAGTTAGTAATCATGTACTACCCACATCCGGCTAACGAATAACCGGCAACAAATAAAGAGATAGTGTCAAGTGAGCCGGTCATCGACCCCATAAGTAAATCAGATATCCTGCAGGCGCCGGGACGCCGTGCACCGCGGGCGCCCCACATCGCTATGTGTTTAGTAACCCTACACTATACTAGTGGAGTAGTGTGCCCAGGTATCCCGAAGTGTGTGGAATGAAAATTATGGAAATAAAATTTAATTTTTAAATCATATGTTTGCTAATACTTTTTATTATAACTTGTAGGGACTTATTAAACATTCATTAATTTTAACTACTTGTTTATGTGGTACTGTATAGTTACATACATCAAAACTTACAATTTTGAGGTGTCTTGAACTATTACCTGTGTTTTTTGTATTAATATAAACACTTTCCCTTTAATTATTTTGTTTACGTTTTCAATTATAATTATAAGGATATAAATTGAGAACATATTATTATATACCTATAAGTCTTTATTTTTTAAGAAGACTTGTCAGTCCCTACACAAGTTATAAAACCAATTTAAAGTATAATTTGGAATGTGTATCCCAAAGCATAACCCATTTGTCTGGCAACACTAGCAGATGTTCAATCGGGTAAGTTATAATGCTTGTCATTTATGTTAGACTTCATTTAACGAGACTAACCTATACATTTTACCTATTGCTTAGATAAAAGTTTAGCTAAGCATATAAATTAAGCATAGATTTGACATAGCCCACACATATTACAAATATATTTGTATATAAGTAATACTAAACGACTACAAATTTTTTTAACGTTCATAATGTAATAAAATAAGTTATTTTGACAACCCAAAAAAGGAGCCGGAAGGCGTTCTACACAACACTTGTCAAGACTCTTTCTCCAAACGTTTTCTTCAACGGCCTTTGGTACTACAATTCATATGGTAACAAGTAAGACATCAAATTATAAATTACTTTTAAAGCTGTAATAAAGTTAATCAAATTACCTAATACAATAATATATTGAAACGAATATGAGAAAAATCTTGGTCTAATTTATTGAAATACAGTTGAACGAGGAAAAACGTACAATAGCATTTTTAGGAAATTGTTTGGACACAACAATATGCTACGAGATACAGAAATAGACTCTTATTTAGGGTCTTAATGCCTCGGAGATCTTTAATATTTAACTAATTCTACTAATTATCCAGCCGTTTCCACGAATACTTCCCATGGACTTACCAAAAACTTTACAAGAGATGAACGCTAGTTATAGCGTACATCTCTTGTAAAGCTTGTCATGAGTATGTTAATTCACACGACATCATATTACTTACCGCCATATGAATTCAATGAAGATCTTCAGTTTACTCTATTGTGTACTTTTTGTGTCCCGTAGTCAATTGGCAAAAATGGAACCCATTTAGATTTGTCATGTCTGTCTGTATGTCTGTCCGTCCACATGTCACACTTGTTTTTCTCCGAAACAACAAATATTAAACTATGATGAAACTATAAAATATATTTTGAGGTTCTCCATACGTTGAACTTAAACTATTATTTTTTCAAACCCACACGTTTGGGGTATCAATCAAATGGTATTTAAAAATGACATTGTGGAGTCGTATTTTTTAAAAATTGAATGGAACACTTCTACAGTGGTCAAAAGTGCCAATTTTGTTACTTACATGATTAACTGTAAGAAACTTAAGTGCAATAAAGTACCTACTGATCATTTCGGTTAGTTTAACCTTACGTTAAAGAGGAAACAATTATGTCACCAAGAACAGAGTTCGTTATGCAAAGGAAATTATAATTAATCTTGAAACATAATTTTCACTTAGATCTCTTTGTGGGAAGTTATGGTGTAGAAGATTTTCGAATTCAAGTGCTCTGGGGGCTTACCACAATCTCTTCAAACAGTATTACAATAATATTACTTCGCCTTTTCTGGTATAAAAATGCATACGTTTCATTATTGTAATAAGGTTTTAACAGATGGCGGTAACCACCCAGGTCGTGTCTTTTTTTAATTTTCGCCACGAGCAGATTTTGCTGTTAGAACTCTTATTATACCTAGTACTCTTTTGTGTGAGACTCGGAACTAAATCCATGTTGCTGATTTGCTAGTCTTCCAAAAAACGCAATCTTTGAGGGACTGGGATTTACTTTTCTCTTCAACCTAACGCAGTCCACTGCTGGACATAGGTCTCTCCCATTTTGCGTCATATATCCCGGTCCTCCGCTTTTTATCGAGCCTCCACCAGGGACCTTTCGCAAGTCAGCGGTTCATCGGGCCTGAGGCCGTCCTCCACTACGCTTGCCAAGACGCGGTCTCGGACGCGGAGTGCGATAGGTTGAAGATAAACTCTTATAATAATAATGATGCGTAGGGAAGTGACGATTCCATCGCTCGCTGGTGGTATCAGCTTTATGCTATTATCATTGGTGCAGTCAGTCTCCGTCGGGCAGCTTGTGGCGAGCTTGTAACTTTTTTAGCTCACGCTATTAATTGCTCCTGCATAGTTACGAGTGTCCGTAACTTACGATCATTACAATCGTCCGCCCGTTAGATTAAATGTCCATTTATATAAGAAATATAATTCGTATACACACTGACATCTCGACCAGGAGTCCTCAGGAAATATAAATGACACAGTTATTTTCCTCTTCAGCACAAGTCCGTATTATATTAAGGAATCAATACATACGGTACACGCGAATCCGTTGTGACCTCATCTATTGCATTATGTATCTGGATCACACTCCAGCGTTGAAATTGTAAACACATTTTAATGAAATATTTTAAAATTAAAATTTAAAGATGTATTCCATTTTCATGTAACGCGTTAGAATAGTCTTTGGCGATGTTGTGTTATTAAGACACATTGTCTCTCTCTCTTCAACCTATCGCAGTCCACTGCTGGACATCAGCCTCCCTCATTTTGCGCTAGATATCCCGGCCCTCCGCTTTTCTCATCAAGCCTCCACAAGCGACCTTTCGCAAGTCGTCGGGCCGGAGGGCGTCCTACGCTACGCTTGCCGAGACGCGGTCTCCACTCCAGAACTCGTCTGCTCCAACGGCCATCGCGGTTCTGCGATATACGTGACCAGCCCAGTAATTAAAATTATGCCTAAAATAAATTATGAAATGAAATAAATTACAGCCCATTTATTGTTAGTATACAAAGTACTTAAAAGCTACGTTAGTAATAGCATGTTATAAAAATAATTTTAGTTTATGCCAACATAAGGGGCTACATAGAAACAACAAGAGCAATATTTGTACTACAGAGATCGAAACCGCAACTATTAGTATAATAGCCGACTTCTAAATCCATTACACCACATGGATCGTCACTACTGGATTCGTTACTAATTCAATAACGTCACTTGGACAACTGTTAACTAGTAACGCTCATTCATCAGCTCATTAAACGTCCCCACCGAGGGACACGAGCCTACTCGTATAGGGTGATTAAGCCTTAGTCGTCCACGCGGGCCCAGTGCGGGTTACATCCTTTGAATCTCATCGCAGGCGTGCGCAGGTCTCCTTACGATGTTTTCCTTTACCGTAAGAGCGTCGGATAACGTACATATAAGTAATTTCGAAAATTCAAAAACAACGACAGTACTAGTCACCAATTCCTGTTGCGTGACGATGGGAGTAGCTTACCACAAACCATCAGTCATGCTGCCAGCTTGATTGCCAACTTCTTTGAGATAACAAAGCCTTAAGCAATCGTCCTTAAGCTGTTTCACTTCGCTTACGTTATAGCTTGAAGGATCAAAGTTGTAGGCGTTTACTCATATATTCCAGAATCTCAACTTACAAAGTATCAACACTTACTTACTGTACATTTGTACATATCACATTAAATTTAAAACCAAAAAGGTTCCGAATACAACGACTAAAGCTTCTTATGGGCCTACAAAGCTTGATACAAATTTCTTACTAGACAAATATCACTAAAAGTTTCGCAACGCTCCTTTGGGATTTGTTAACCGACTTCAAAAAAGGAGGTTACTCAATTGGACGGTATATATATGCTTTTTTATGTTTGTTCGCGGATACTTTCGTCGTTCATGAATCGATTTTGATGATTATTTTTATGTTAGAAATAGGATACTTGAGAGGTGGTTTCATGATAAGGAAGTCAAGGTTTGATGGAGAAAGACCAAAGCAACTTCTATTTTATATTAGTATATTTATTCCGGTGATAGTTTTATTTCAAATTACTCAAAATTTTAAAAATATTTTAACAAAAGAACTGACTTTAAACCAAAAAGTTTAGTTTCGTCAAAAGAAATGGTTAAATAATTATTTTATAATTTAATAAATGTCGTAGCCAAGTGCCAAACAAACTTTTCGCCTTTATAATATAGGAAAGTGGGTTAGAGAGATACATCCGTACATAGTTCTAGATTTACTAAGCACCGGCTTAAAATTATAAAAGAATTATTTAAACATTTCTATTAACCTAACCCTTTTACTTTAAAGTTTGAAGTCGTATTTTTTTGTTAAAAAAATATGATGATGATCATCATTAGCTCATTAAACGTTTATCTATAATACCTACTCTACTCGTATATATTTAAATCATAATAAATGAAGCGCTAACCTGGGCATTACGTTAGAGTATCCTATTGTTTTGTAAGAAACAGTAAGAAATGTCCTCCTTAGAACGTTAAAAGGACTCTCTACTAGAATATGAGAAACTTTCCTAGTCAATCATAGTTTTGTTACCAGGGAAAAGCAATAGTGCGATAAATAAACACAGCCAATACTATTGAAGTACTTGTATCAGTACAAACAAGAGCGTACGGCAATTATGTTTTTATTTAGCTTGTAGTTCAACATCATTATGAGCTATTAGCAAATACTGGAATATATTTTTTATTTACAAAGTGTATGAACATCTTAATTTAAACATTATATTTTTGTCAAGCAGAGACATACTTCAACAAAAATGTCATACAAATAATCGGTAAATAATACATAGTAAAATAATATTTATGTGTGCAGCGCCGACTGGTGTTCTGGGGTATTGCTTTGGGAAAGATCTCTCTTTTATCGATAGTCAGTGAATGCTGTGCATCATACAGATAGTATCAGGATACCACTCAAAGCTCCGTTAAGTCCTAAGAACTCACCATTTACAAGCAAGAGCATTGATTAAGTGGTGTACAAGTCGACATTTTAACTAGAACACCACATGTCTCAATGGTGTTATTGAGATGTTTACCGTTTTTACTTACTTTTTTATTGTTAAAAATGTGATTATGTGTAATACATATTAAATTATCTGTGGTAACACCTAATGCCAACTCGGGTATTTAGCGTATCTGTGTATCATGTGATGTATGTTTTACTTAGAATTTAAGCGCGTGTTGGACAACGATGAACTTTTATTATATGTAAGGTCAAGGTGGCTAATTCCGTCTAGGGGGTATCACCGTCTGCTTCAAATAACTCTTGCCGGAATAATCCTACGCTTTTGATACATAACGTCGGTAACACAGCATAATATCGTCGATCAAATCATGTGGGGTAGATGGCATTAGATGACATAGATATGGATAAAACGTCCTTAGAAGTTCAGTTGTGTTTGAAAAATGTAAAGTGTTTAAATGCTGTCGCATTTTGTCGATGATAAATATAATATTTTATTTATTAACACTTATTAAAAAGTATTGCATGTATTGGTTAAAGCACGCTTATACGATTGTTAGCAGTTATTTGGCAATTAAACGTTTCAACAGCTGCTAATCGTATCTGAAACATTTGTAACCTGAAAATTGTGAAGTGGCAAATTCCGTCCATAAACAATGGGGCCATTTTTGTCATATTACCTTATTATTTAATTGTATTGGTATGTATTTTTTTTTAATATTCTTTTTTATTTCATAATACATCACCACTAACTCGTATACTCAAAGACAAAGCCAGAATTTGGACAGTCACCTTATAGTTAGAAATAGGAAAGTAACGGTATAACCTTGTAGTTTGCATTTCGCCGAAATGTTTGCATACCACGTGATGGAGTATGAACTCTTTGTTGCCCTGTGTCATTGTTTTGTGATATAATTACTTTCCCTGAGTTACCTGTTCCGAGACGCATTAGAACTTAGAAGTAACAGTCGAATTATATTCTTATCCGAGTGCTCGGTAGCGGCTAACGATAATGTTTAGAATCTAGTATGATTTGGCAGATAAATAATAAAGAGAATTGGGTCAATTCTGAGGACCCCTGTGGTACGAATTATTTTAAGAGTGTATTTTCATGCCATTATGCGGAGACATCTCTAATATTAAGGAACGATTAGGCAAGTAATTGCAAAACGATTACGCAAGTAATTGCATCTTGGGTCCCTACATGCTTCAGAAGGCATGTTTAGTCGTTGGTTAGTCCAGGCTACGCTCAAAAAGGCTGGAATTCCTTTACAATCCCTGGTATTATGTTTCATCATCATTAACTCAATATTTATAGATTACCACCGCCACCACCACCACCGCAGTGCGCAGGTTTCCTCGCGATGCTATCCTTCACCGTAAGAGCGTCGGACAAAGGTACGTTTCGGAACTTGCAAAACACATTGATACATGGCGGAATTTGAACCTGCACCGACCGACAAATTGCGGTAATAATGTGTAATATTCCGAACAATGATCAAACATTTAGAACACAAGTTGCAAATTTGGGAACCATCATCAATCAAACCATCTGGCCTTTCAAGATGAAAATAATAATGTAACGAAACTCATCAATTTTGTCGCAGCTAACGCAAGGACTTGACGTGTTCATTTTTTATCCTGCGGTAGTGCTGTTATGTTTTTGTACGCTCACAAGAAACTGGAAAAGCAATTTCCCGAATTCACGAAAAATAATAAACATGAATATTCTTTTATATCCACAAATACATTTTTCTTTGATGAATAAATTTAAAGCACAGCGGTATACTCGCACGTCATGCCGGTATGTACTTAGTCGAGCTTCCACCGCCTAAACCTCGATCGTAAAATGGCTGGTTTCAGCTCAAAAGATTGAGCTTAACCCTATCCATCATATTAACCTATTTATTGGATCAGTACCAGATCAGATTGTTCCAGAAAACTAAACAAAGATACAAAAGAATACCAAACAACTGAAAAGTTACTACGTGGACCTAAGTTTTCTTTGGACTTGTGTAAGGTCTTTATTAGAGATAGTTTAGTTATCTGTTCAAACATTTAGTATAAAAATTGTCAATAGGTTTTCTAAAATACTATCATTATTAGTTACTGGTGCTTAGTTTGTAAACAATATCTCTCAATCCTTTGGCGAACATTATACTTAAAAGCTTAGATCCTTACCAAGTTATACAATATAGTGTTACTAATTTACAAAACCCCTAATAAGCCTATCAAAACCTATAATAAATATATAGGACTAAAAAAGACGCTGTATTTACATTGAATTTTAAAAGATAAACATTTGATTTACATTTTTCTATATTTTGTTGTTAGAGGTTCAAGTAATTGTACGTATTATTTTAATTACTACTTAATTAAATTGAGTCAGTTTTGATTAAATAATAACAATACACTAGTCACAAACCATGCCTAACATTGAGTATTATAGATAAACTTAGTAAAAAAATCTGCTTAAACAACCCGTCTGCCTGTATCAGCAATACCTTGTCCCTATTATACCCTATGTGTTCGTTATACTGCACACTTCTAAATCATGCTTACGGATATAAAAATTGGGTTTTCCCAGCTTTTTTTATCTAACATGAATGCTTTCGCAATGTCCGTGTCACTCATGCTTATGTGGTAATCTGAACGGTATTCAAAGTCAGCTTATTTTTTGTTGGAAAAACATGTAGGTACCTATGAGTATTATGTTTTCTTGTTTCCCAAAGGAATCAGGCAGAGATAAATTTAATACATTTGTTACGAAGCTTGTATTTTGCGATAGCTGCCACGTATTTTGGCAAATTATTCTAATGAAATACTTGAGAGTTTCTTAATAAGATTAAGAAACTTATCGTATGAAGAACAATGTTTCTAGCCAATTTACTTCACGCGGGAAAATAAATATTTTCCAGTTCGACACATACTTAGTGCCATCTTGCCCCTAGAAAGGTACATTTCTCATCCTCTAACTTTAGGGGAAATAATAAACATCACCCTTGTGTTGAACCTCGTAATTCTATGGACAAAGATGAATTTTGGAAACTGTGTTGTCATAATATTATTTCTCGCAAATTTTGATAAAATGGATTACTCATAGCTTAGTCTAACGTCACGTGTATTTATATTGACAGTACAATTTAATTAAAAAAATAATCTATAAACACTTTGTCATTAATGTCAAAAATAATCATTTAATTATAACAAACAACATTTTGCGGAATACAGTCGCTACAGTTACCTTCAAACATTGAGGTAAATATTAAATCAATGCCTTAAAATCATATAAAAGGATTACACACTCACGTAATAAAAGTTTAATGTTGACTGGCAACACTCCAAGTGGCTAGAAAGTGAACAATATTAATCCAGTGCAAAATGGCCTTTAAGAACCAACACAAAATAATACACCTATAACTATGTGAGAACTCTTAAAGGAAAGCTCAAAGTGTTTTCTTTGAACGACCAACGATGTTTGCTATTCACATACGTATGTGGTCTCGTCGATATCCCTTTGAAAATGTCTCACTATTTTAACGTAAACTAAGTTGTGTTCTTACTGTTAGGTTGTCTGCTTTAAAATAATAGCATGAAGTTCACACTATTCTTTGTTCAATTCCTTACTTTCAGTAAAAACATATATTATCATTTCTTTATATATCATAATTCATAAGTTAACGGGACGGTCATTTCGCTCACCTGGTGGTAAGTGATACCATGCCTGACCATGACAGATGCAATATTGAAGAAAATCAAAACAATAGTAGTCATTATCTTCCGTCAACACTGCCCTGCGCCTGTCAATTGAGACGACAGATGTTAGGTCTCTTTTTTATACTCGGTTATTTTACTAGATACAGTGCCCTCATCCCAAAACAGAAGTGCAAATGACACTTTTTTTTACGGGACGATGTCTGGCACTGCGCTAGTACCTACCTAGACGACTCAGTACTAAATCTACCACCAAGTAAATATACTACATATTATGAATAGCCCTACGACATAAAAGCTTAGTTTAACATAAAAGGTCCGTAACATTTTTTTTTTGCAGACTTCTGTATGTATATATATTAAAAGCTACATAATTTTAGAGTTTTAATTATTCTAACTAGGCAAAGAGCATATGCTCCCAGCAAGTGTTGGGTTACGGCCCAATCTGTCCATAGCTATGCTGTATGGACTGACTTGTTCCCTGCATTGTGATGTTATAGTCTGGTAGTAATGATGAATGACTGTAATTTAGAATGTCCTACGTATATTTTAGAATGTATATTTTTATCTATGAGACTTTTACTTAGATATATGTATCTTAACAAATCATGAGACCTAGTTGAACTGCCCAGCAAAAGAACTTATGCCACTCCCAGCCCAACAAATTGTTCAATTTCAGACCAAACAAGAAGCTAGCTCATACGCGACCAAATTGTTTTCTTCCGCACTCGTTCCATCACAAGTTGTAATCGAATCAATAACAAAAGCAGTGACAGACGAGATGGCGGGAAATATCGCACACGCGCCACATCATGTCCCGCCCCTGATAAAATGGCTGATGCGCGGCAAATCGGTGGGAGTCAATCCAATATTTGCCGTCGGGACACTCTCGTTTAATAACAATATTCGACCTAAATTTGCTAATACAGAAAAACGTATTTTTACTGAAAACAATAGGAATTTGTATTATAAGGTTAGCACCTAGGTCTCTCGGTCTTACTTTCGAAAGACGTGTGACAATCTTTAACAACGATTTTGCGATGTTTTCACCCATCAGCAACCGGTAACGGCCCACTGCAAGACATAAAACTTCCCGCGCAGCATAACCATGAGGATATTGGGTTGTGGTTGTTACCCACCACGCGAACCCAATGCGGATTGGTAGGTTTTCTCCCACTTCCATCGTATGATGGTTTTTTTTTCATAGTAGACAAACCACCACGCGGTGCACCTGTTAAGTGATACTGCTTCGAACAATCAATAATTCGAAGAAGCGCGAACGAGTGCTTTGCTGACTTTTAAAACGATCGAAAGCAGGATAGGGTGAAGGAAAGTGAGTTTTAGACCTTCGGTTCCCTCACCTTTGTGGTAGCTAAGTAAGCTACCACAAAGCCTGCGCTCTCTCAAATTGGTTTTCTGTGAAGCCGTTGTATCATTCGTACCTTAGCGTGGCTCTCTCGCAATTTCATTTCTAGTCATGCGAACCTTATCTCCAAAGATAATATCAGAAATCACTTAATCTACGAATATATGACGACCCATTTGGTGTTGCGGTTGAGACGTCGACTGCAACACCAAGGGTTCGATCCCCGGCCAGTACAAACATGTGTGCATGAACATGTCTGTTTGTATTGGTCTGGGTGTTTTCTATGTATAATATGTATGTATTTACAAAAAAAAATTATGTATGTTTATCCGTTGTTTAGTACCCATAATACAGGCTTCAAGCTTAACTTGGGGCTAGATGGCGCTGTTTAAATGTCAGTGGATATATTTTTTTCTTTAATATAATGCGCCATATATTAAAACATAACGGACTGTTATATTTAATGCATGTCTAGATGTACACTTCGATTAAACAGCACCAAAACAATTCTCATAATTCAAATTACACTTGTGGCCACGAATTACTATGTAAATGGGCGGCATAAAACGTTTCGCAGATATAGTAGCTCAATTACCAAGGCTCGTTATGGTACAAATTGTTCTCGTTATCACATTGCATTGTCGGTGTAGGATTTTATTATATCCAACTTAAAATGCTTTACAGTGAATGTTAATAAAATGTGCAGCTTAACTGTTGCAGATCTTAGTAAGTTTGGAATCCTGTCAACATTTTTACTGTTTAAGTTCTAAGCTGTATTTTTGCTGTCGATTGTAAAGGATTTTGCGGTATTAATATTGCTAGAGCCTTCATATGCATAAAACATATTATTTTAAAAATTAGCAATATTTCCCTAGAACATTGAAACCATAAAAAATACTTGAAGGTAGTATCGGATAGCGCTATCGCTGCGGCCAGATTTTGGAAAAGATATCTGAACTTGTTGACCATAAAAATCAAACCTTAAAAGGTTTGATTTTATCCAAAATACAAATTCGAAATAATAATTTAATTACAGTAATTGACTGACAATTAAAAGAGATCTATACTTCGGGCCAACAAAGGATACACATAGGATAACATAGGATAGGGCAATAGGGTCAAAACGTATTTATATATATCTTTGTACGTTTCAAACCATATATTTAAACAAATAACTTCTAACAAGTGGTGACGTATGCGTCAACATCACGAAGGAATTCGCTGTAGCTAATGCGCCATGTAACCCAGTTTCTCGAAAATGTCACTCAATCTGGTTGATTATAATATGGGCATAATAAATGGGATTTTTACGTCACAGAAAATGGTCCGATTTTATACGAATTGATGTCGCTTAAAATCGAGGCCAGTGACGAATATTGAATATTTGGACATGGAATTATTTAGAAAGAAAGAGACGCTTTAGTATGTGCCAATAAATAGGTTTTTTATACCAAACAATTATTAACACATAAATAATAAATTTCATGACACAGAAAAGTTATTACCACTGAACATGTATCAATCAATTAATTATTCATCGAATTGAATAGATGGAATACTTTCCTACCGTATAAATAATAAATAAAAGCTTGAAATATACAGATTCTGCTACGATTTCGCCGATTATATAAGATTTAATCATGATATCGATAAAGGAAGCCCAACGCCATCGCTAACCTAGGACAAAAATAATTATGTAAGATAACATCCTGTTTATAAACTGATTTACATACGTCTTACTTTAAAAAGTAGACCGTTTTGTTCACAAATTTATTTCAACCTCACTAAGGTGATATTTTATTCTAAATAACAGCTACTTTACTTGCTATATATAGGTAATAAAAAACTAATAATTAGTTCAATTTTTCTCACTACATTGACATGATAAGTTTATACTTATGTGTGAAAATGTAACAAGGCGAATAGTTTTCCTATATATAAAAGGTGACTTTCACAATAAGGAAATGGTATCAATACAGATAAGTTTAAATTAATCAACAAAAAAATTTTGACATCACAGTTTTTTTTTCAATTTTATTTTAAATAATATAGTATAAGACCATACTCTCACGTAATAATCCCTCCCTAATTATTTACTTGTCATCATTGCACTAGTATGAATATGGCATAACGTGAATTAGGTTAGCGGGCCTCGCAGAGCAGGCTTTGCGGCGCCAGCCATGGCTAATCGTGCACAATGATTAAGGAAGGATGAAACGGCGATCAGATTATTGCGGTATCAAGATGATGATAATATGAAAATCCTGGCAAACTGATTGGATTTTTCTGGTAACAAAGTCCTTGGAAAGGGAAGTCTTCCAAAAATCTTTTAAACAATATAATATAATTGTCTATTGGAGGCAAACAAACAAACTTGAATTGGTGTATTTAGGTAGAAAACAAATAGTTTTTTAGTAGTTTAAAGGGAAATCCATGATATGCATAGTCGAACTAAATTACCTTAAAAAACCTTACAGTTAACAGAGGACATGGTGAACTCTACCTCACTTCTAATCACAATTGGATGTCTAATATATAGTTTTTTAAGTTATTATGCAAACAAGCCATTAGCTAAGCCAGTAAAATTTAAAAAAGTATGTAACAGGCAAACCCTTTATTTTATTTGATAACCTTTGTAAGAGAATAAGTATAAGGACTCCAGACACTAAGTTATACACAAAATTTGCACAAATAAAAGGCAACAATCTTATTTGAAAACTTACTCTGCTAAGCTCTCCTGTCTCCAAAATTTATCTGAAATTATTAAGTTTCTAATTATATCAATTTTATTCATTCGCTTATTGAATTTTCTACAGGTGTTTTCCTTTTCGAATTGATATATTATCCAAACGATGAGAACGGTCCCTGATCCGATTCGGACGCAAACGTTTCTGCTCACAAAAATGACGTCAGCATCAGCTAAACAAACGATCTCATCTTTTACAACCTAATAAAGAAGGCATTCGAATGGTAAACAATATTTCATTAACACTCGACCCAAAAAAGGAATTTAGGTCGCTGGACGCTCTTTGTCGAGAAAAAACAGTCAAAAGTGAAACAATGGTTTCTTTCAAAACGGCATAACTTTCCTCTTGTCATGCCAACAAATAAAAAGTAAATTTTTACAAAGCCAACCTTATATTGTCGTAAAAAAATATGTTTTGCTTTGTTATTCTGCGGTGTTTGAGATTCGAATTGTTTTTTTTATATTTTGATATGATTTACTAGGTCTTATTTATTCTATGGTATGATTTAAATCATCATATACCCAAATTTCAGCATGCTAGTTGATAAAATAAAATACACAAAATACATTGTCAAAATTAACGAAACAACGCCAAGCAACTAAATTAACCAGTTATAAAATAAAAAACTTGGCAAATAATTCAATTGCACCATACCTACATTAAAAATGGTTTTTTTATAAAAATTAAAAAAAAAACAACATCACATCAAAAATAACATCATAAATCCTGAGAGGTAAAGACTTCTACGGGCCATACACAACAAGTTTACAAAAAATACCTTTTCACTTAACAAATATCTAGCAACAAAAATTAGTAACTAATATTTTCACGGAGGACTATTTTTGTACTTTAGCATATTACTCGTACCATCACCGTTTCTTACTTCGACTACTTACAACTTTGCGGCCTACGTACGAGTATCTTAGAAACGTAAGGGACGGTATTTTTCATTGGTTATTTTTTCAGGCTGATTGAATGTATGTATACCTAGTATCAAATTAGTACGGTCGTTCATAACGCCATTAAATTATTCAAAAATGGTTTATAATAATAGATAATTCAGAGATCGTACGTCAACGTTTGTTTCACTAAGCCGGCAGAAATTCCAGGGAATAAAACTCGTATGGATTTGAACCTACGGACAACACAAAGGGTACTTTTAATCCTCGAAAAATGCCCAGTGTCATAGAAATGACCGATATAGGTTGTGTGGGAGTAGGAAGGGGATTTGCGGGCAAATACCAGTGTTAATAATAACCTCAAACGATTGCTGTATTTTAGGTAGCTTTTTTTTGTTTAACTAATACTGTTATTATTGAATTACGTAATAATGGAAGCTTTTGTCATTTACTCGCTATACCAAAATGCAAACCAGAGATATGTTCATTAATATCTACCGAATTCACACCGCGCCATTAAGACTTACTCGTAGAAAATTCCTATAGACATGGACTAAACAACGGATAAACATACTTCCTTTTTTGTAAGTGCATATTAAGTTATACATAGAAACACTCATACCAACACAAACATACGTGTTCACACACACACAAACACAAATGTTTGCACTGCCCAGAAATAGAACCCGGAACCCCATATTTCTTATTAACTTCGCGAGAGAAATAGATTTGAAATTGTCTCCTAACTTCTGACCATATGTAGTTCACCACTGTTTTATGCCAGATACCTCAATCTGATGTTTAATATCATTGCAAAATATCACACACAGTAATTAATTCATATCTCTAAATCATATTAAAATGCCTGTTTTTATTTATTCTGGAATTTTCTGTTTTTCCCGCCGTCACAGTTTATACATTGTCACCGGTTATTAATTTCATGTTTTCGCACAAAAAGGTCATTGTACTGGTACAGTGAAATATTTTTATTTTATTAGCTACCTAATGGCGTTTTAATGTATTTTTTTGGCTAATCTGGATTTCTTCCTTTGGTGTGGTCCGTATGGTATTATGGTTAAGAAGTCAGATACAACACTAAAGGTTAAAGATTCGATTAGTACAACCCAAACTTATTTTATTTTGATTGTTTAGACATTTTTTTTAACCAAGAATAAGATTATCCATAAGTTATAATCTTAACAACATTACGTTTAATTCAAAACCACACTTATATTTTGTAAGTTTTTTGTATGAAGTCGGTAAACTAATATGATCTATTAGTACAAGAACTTGCTTGACGCTAGATGAAGCTGTGTCTGTAGATATTAATTTAAATCACAATACTAACAATTTATGATTATCTTATATTATGTATTCATAATTTTTCTGTGTAAATAATCTCCCAAGTCTCGCAAAAGTTAACAAATAATCGTTAAGTTCAGTTCCCAATACAATCAGGCGTTAAGTTTTGCTGAAAATGTTTCATCTTGCAAGTCTTTTGTTTGACTTAGTTTCCAATTATCATGGGAAACAAACATACAAAATACTTTAGCCTATTATTATCTTCAGTTTCTGTCGTTGAACGTTCTGCCCTTTGTGCCTAAAGGTTTTTGGTTTATAATTAGAAAATGTTTATTAATTGCGTTTGCTATAAGACTAATTAATAATTGTGTGTAAACTAAAGGAGTCAAAAGATAATCTATCCACCACCTAGCAATCTATAAAAGATGACAAAAATCGTTTCAGAATTATTCTACACTACTGAACTAGGCTTCTCCGGCGACTTTTATTGTTGACTGGATTAGAGGCACCGATAACTAGAGCCTCTCTAGTATAAGTTAGTATGCAATTATTCCAAATTCTTGCTATTCAAAGACTAACTTAGGCATTAAAATACACGTTCAAATTCATTAGTGGTTCATGAGACAAATTTTATTCATTCCTGAAAATACTTATTTCGTGAATTATTTATTTAATAAAATTACTAATTTGTTAAAATACTTCATATTATTTAACGCAATAACACGATTATCTGCACTTATTCTTTGTAAATGAAGCGACATTAAAAATCTTCAATATCTGTAAAAGCGTTGCCATTAGTATCAAAGTGGCACTCCCTCGTTTATGAAGGTGATAAACTGTGGATACGTCCGTTTTATGATGATGATCGTTAATATCACTGATCTGTGTAGTAGCACTGAGTATATTATGTTTAATTGGATTTAGATAACGCATTTTCTTTTATTTAGTGGTACAAAGGCGATTAAAATTACTGGGTTATAACATTTGTCGTCTCGGGTGACACGCGTAGGGCAATGTCGACAGAAAATAATTGCTATCTAGATTTATTGGTTACTGAAATCTGTTGTGGGCGGCATATCATATACCATCAGGTGAGTGAAATGTTCGTCGGATTTAATTAATTGAACTTAAAAAATATGTATTTTTGAGTAATGGATATAATTATATTGTATTAGCTTGATTTATCTTTAATTATTTTATCAAATTCAAATCATTTATTTCGAATCATTAAATCCATATAACATTGAATTAAAATAAATAAAACAAAATAGATATAAATATAGAATAAAATTACCTAACTACATTAAAATAAACATGTGATCAATATTAAAATTACAATTATAAATTCATTTTCCGAGATATAAAATTTTATAAAGCTAAAGAGTTTGTTTGAACGCGCTAATCTCAGGAACTATTGGTTCGATTTGAAACATTCTTTCATTGTTAGATAACTTATATATCATCACGCTACGTGCAATAGAAGCGGAGCAGCAATGAAGAATGTTTCAAAATCGGGGGGGTTTTTTCATACTTTGAGCTTACGCTGCGTAAATGGTTATTGTTTCGCAAAAGTCATGTATGAGAGTTGTTGTTGTTATTGTTCCCCTTTTAAAAGTCTACAAAAAAGTCTGCAACAGCATTATGTCTATCTTTTAAAGTTAGCTCGCCATAAAATATTTTTGCTTATTTTTTTTCTAAAATAATGCATCATTTGCGAAGGTGTTTTCATAAATATGATATTAATCCTTATCCAAATAAAAACGTTACTTATCACAATGATTTCATTTTAAACACGATTGCCCTTTACATCATTCAACTTAAATGAATATCTTATGAGATAT